>UCOH01000480.1:0-10635 GCA_900474275.1 Synergus japonicus
CGCCCCCCCACTCCCCTTGCAACGCCACCCCGTTGGCCGTGGCTGCCTCTCAAATGAAATGCTGAGCTTGCACATTGCACCTAGAATCAGGCGAAATGCGAATCGCTGCTAACCGGAACTTTCCGCCCCCCCATTCCCTCCAACCCCCCCTCGAACCACGTCTCACCCCTTTTAATTAATAACAGCGATTCACCATTGAGGCCACGAGTTCACTTTTTAAGAGAAATTGTAATATTTTCTTTTTTTTTTTATTGGGAAGACAAACGAGGCGATTTGGAGATGGCTGTAATTATTTTTAATTAAAATTGTAGTGCAGGACTTAATTAAGGGTGTCGGATTTAGGAGGAAATTAATTATGAGTTTATTTTTCTAAAGTAAAGTCTTATAGGGATTTTGGAAAAAATTGGAGAAATTTTTTTTGTGGAAATGATTTTCAGGGATTTTAAGAGATTTTACCTCGAAGTTCAATTATAAAATCGATTTTGCAAAAAAAAAAAAATACCAAAAATAGCGTTAGAGAGCGAAAAATGATTTAATTCTAATATCTGTTGAGTAAAATGAGGAAATCGAATTTTGAGGATAAAGACTTAATTTAAGAAGTAATATTAATTGTTATACTGGAAAAAGGACATTGCTGGGTGAAATAAAAAGTAGGTCTTCTTATCCGAAACTGTCGTTGCCGACGTTTATTTATAATAATAGGTATAATAATTTTATGTACACATTAAACAATGTAACGAGAATTAAAACATCTGCGTATCGCAATCGGGGCGATCTTGGCCTCCGAAGCGTCAAAACAATAATACATGTTGATACTTGACACCTATCCTTAATAATAATAATAAAAATAAAAATAATAATAATAATAATAACAATAATAATACATTTTATAATAAAAATTATAATAAAAATTATAAGAAAATAATAATAATTTTAATAATAATCCCAAATTTAAAACCCAACAAGCAGTGATAAAAATACTTAGAAACTTTGTGCCTGTAATACATTTGTCGAATGAATTACAGTAAGAACTCAACGAGATAAAATAAATGTTTTCTAAAACAAAACAAGAACAAAAATCTAAATAGATCTAAAATAGATGTCTCGACGCAATCCTCCGTTGGTCTTTTTCAAAATTCCAAATTTGATATTTGTCATTCATTTATATTACTTTTTCTTGTTATTATTCCCTTTAATAATAATCGAGGACCAACGAAGATTTGATAATATAGCATCATTCGATTAAAAATTAAATAACCCTCAACGACAAACTTCATTTGCGCTACGACATTTTTGGTACGAGATTTGGTGTCGATGATCTCTCCACCACGTACATTCATAATACATAAATGGGTATATCTAGTAATTAAAATTTTTAGCCTAGTGATACTTTAGCTTCGTCTGATTTCCACAGAATAATTGGTAGTGCTCTTGCCCAAATCACTGGCCTTGAAAAATACATTTTTTTAAAAACGAATTAAAACAAAACTCTTAATCTTTGGATTCTAAGTACGGCCCTTACGGCTCAGGAGTCGCGGAGTGGGGATAGCGTAGGAGTGAAAGAGACAGAGCGATAGGCTTCTCTCTCACTCCTATTGAAATATTATTTAGATAATCACGAGACATTTTTAATGCTTTTGATAAAAATTCAGGGTGAAATTTTACATTTTAAATTGTCAGATTTTTCAAGGCCACTTCAGAGGAAACTTTCCTTGGAAAAACAAATAACATCTCAACTTTTGCCACAAAAATAGAACATATTTTACATTATTTTGTCGCTAGTTCTCGAGTAACTAAAGTTTTAGTTCTGATGTCACCGTTTTGCTACTCTTATAGTTAGAAACTTTGTAGACCTAACACATCACGCGAAAAATACTAATTGGTAAGCACCGCACCGTTGACTTTGAGTTTTCAAATATCATACAATTTTTTAAATAAATACAAATTCAATTTGGAGTAATTAAAATTGACACGGTAAAGAAATTTCATTATTTAAAGTCGGTTCAGCAACTCGCTCAAGGTGAAGAGATTTTCGACGATGTAAATCGGAAAAAAGATTTATTTTGAAAAGACACAGCCTACCAGAAGAGAGTTTTGTTTTATTCCTTCCAATCGTAAAAGTGTTAACGTTTGTACATCTCAATTTACAAACCGCACAAAAAATTAATTGGCAAACCGAGAACGTCACCTGCTGGAGTCGAATTTTCGGACGACATCGACTGGAGTCGGAAACTGCATTTTTAATAATATTTAAAAACTTAAGGGTGTTCGACCTAAGTTCTGACTCTGCACTTCTATTTCCTCATTTAAATAAATAAATATTACAGTTAAATATTTTTTCCCTCTGTAGCGCTATTCACATTTCAAATAAAAATTTCCGTACAGAGCGAAAAAATATAGTATTTTAGTATTTTTTGCATAAAACGAAGAATTGGAAATTCAGATCTCTATCTTACCGACATTTTTTCCCTGCATTGCTATTTCTACATTTATTGAGAAATTCAGTTGAAAATTTCTGAAAATAAAGTTTAGTTCTAAAATTAAACATTGAGATAAGTTTATCTTATTCTAAATGTTTACATTTATAATAAAAATTATAAATTTTATTTTTATTTTAATAAAAATTTAAGACTAGATAAACGCATCTTGTCATATTTTCTTTAATTTTAAAACTTTCAATTTGATATCTCAATTTTATAAATGTGATAGCAGAAAAAAAATGTCGATAAGGTAGAGATCGGATAACTAACACATGGCCTTAAGTCCAACACACTTAACCGCGATACGAAGCTGACCTTAACGGATGTATAGGCCAATCATTAATAATTTATAAATACAGAAGATAATCACAGTTGTTTTGATCAAGTCTTATACAATGTATAAGGATTGTTGTTAGATTCAGATAAATGAATTAAAAATCAAATGATCCGCAAAGACCAATTGAGCATCTTTAACCCAGAGATAAATTGTACTTATTATCTTTATCACACTAGGTATATACATTATTGCAGAAAATCCCACAAATTATGCAAATCCAATTTCCAGACTTCCATCGATTTGTGAATCGAAGCTTTGATTCTCATTTCAAAAAAGTTTACAACCCGATTTCTTTATTTGCAAAATTAAAGAGTTAAGTCTAATTATTAATTAATTAATTAATTAATTAGTTAATTAATCATTCTTTATTAAAAGTATTCTTATTAATTTGTGACCGCTTTATCCATAGTTTCAGTTTTCCCTACAAATTGTTCTAGGGTCTTCTACTTCTTCATAAAAATCTTTCCATCATCGGATTTTCCCGAATTCAGGAGTTTTCCTAAAACCGCTGAAAACAAACCGAAGCTTCGATTCCAGAGACGCCAGACAAATACCAACATCTTCCCAATCGTCCATATTTGGCAATAGTTTTCGCGCGTTTCTACTCTAACTAAAAATTGACTCACCAACGGAAACGCGAGACAACTTTTCAAGTCCAGCAAGCACCTCCTCGGCGTTGTCTATGTCACAGATAGACCTCCGGACTGGCAGGTGCAGGTTGATGTTGAGGATGATGCTGTTGATTCTGTTGATGCTGTTGTTGTGGTTGGGGCGGTGGTGGTTGCTGATGATGATTATGGTTGTGGCTATGATTATGATGATGGCTCTGTCGAACCCTCAAGATCTCCCAGCGCTGTTTGTAGAGATCCCTTTCCTGGCGTGTTTGGTCCAGCTCCTGCTTCATCCGTTGCAGCTGATTCTGCAAAGTCTGATTCGTCGTCTCCAAATCCTGTCGCTGTTGTTGCCTTTTGCTGCGACAATTCTGTGCGTAGCCTCTATTCTTCAGAGTTCGCCTCTTCTGTTTCAGCCGCACAACCTGGTGACAAAGGAAATTCGTTGTGTGAGGAAGCTGCGAGGTTTTGAACAAGACTGGAGAGGAGTTGGAGGCTTGTGCAGGTTCTAGCAATTTCTATTTTCACAATTCATCTATTTCCTGTGTTTCTACAATGAAGGATTAGAATCTACACACAGTTAACAATCGCAAACAGCATCGTTAAAGCAACAACATCCACAAGGAGAAGGACACAACTCGCTCTCCACCCGGAGACCCTGGTAAGTAATTCTCGAAAGCTTCAGCTTAGATCTCGAGTCTTCGGATGACGATCAGGGCTTGGGGGAAAATCACTGACCAGACTTTCGAGGTGTAGAGTAGTCTAAATATTAAAATGAAAAATCGGAATAGAAACCTCAGCTCTCACCTCGTCCCTCGGGTAGCCCTGGAGGCGTTTGTTCAGCTCTCGAACGGAAAGGGACATGAGGACTTCGTCAGACATAATTACGGAAGTACCAGTACTACCGCAGTTGGAATAAGATCCACTGATGCCCTTTGGTTGGCTGAGGGGTTGACCATTGGCGCTGCAGGAACTCACGGAGCAGACACTCAAGGGCCTTCCGGGTTGCATCGACATCCCTTGCATGCTATCATCCATCGACTGCATCACACCTCCAGGTATCATTCCACCTCCTGGACCTGGAGCACCACCTCCACCGTAATAATCCAGATGACTAGGCATTGTGATGTACCCGCCTAGAATCATAGTTTAAGAAACCTGGTTCACTTTTTGATGACGTTAATTAGAGGACAGTGGTTTTCGGGGTGAACTTAAGAGATAACCAGGTTTCTTAACTTTTTTTTCAGAGATTGTAAGTAATCGTAAGTTTAACAACACTTTTCAACAAGTTAACTGGTCCTGCCTTCCCCGCACCTGTTTCCCTACTTTTTGCACTCGTCCCGGGAACCAAAACATAAAGAAATTTAGAAAACCTTTCTATATCTTCGAAAATAGAGTTGTACTCCCTTTCCTTAAGTTTAACAACATTTTTCAACAATTTAACATAAGATCCTAGAAAAGGATTAATACCAAACAATACTGACCAGCATGTCTCACATGACGTGATGGATGCTGCATCTGCTGCAGATAATGATGCGACGGTGCGGACGACCAGTGTTCCGGAGGCGGCTCAGGAGTCTGATCCTGCGGACAGTGCGGCCGAAGATCCAGAGGTTCTTGCCTAAGGGACTGAGTGAGCCAACCCATGCTTCCGGATCCAACCGGCATCTCATCCTGCATCAGAGAACCCGGTTGCTGCAGTTGCAGCAGCAAACCGTTTCGCTCCCTGGGGTCGCGTTCTCCCCGATGCAGCTGCAGAGGTGGTGGAGAAGCTGAGACCGGAGGAGTATCAGGTGGAGTGCCAGGGTGCGAGAGGGTCGTCAAGTGAGAGGCTGTCCCTGGAGGAGCCTTTACAAGGACCCCATGTTGCACTTGAATGTGCGGCTGACCATAAAGAGGGTGCGGCTGCTCCAGCTCGTGTGCTGGAGGCGTCAGCGGAGCCAAAGCGAGTCCGTGAGCTTGACTTTGTAGCTGCATGTTTGGATTCACCATATTTGGGGGTGAGCTGAGACGTACCTGAAAGGCGTGCAGAAAAAGGTCTCCTTCAGTTTTACAAGGGTAGAAAATCTCTCCTTCCGGACAATCGGTTTCGCACTGTCGATTTTGGCTCTGCCGAAGTGGAATTGCTTAGTAATAGAAGTCAAGCCCTAATCTTCAGTTCTCTTTGCCGAAGGTTTCCGAAAGATAGGGTTTAGCAGTACTCACCTCTCGCTTGACGTCGGCGGGATCGAGATGGTCGAGAACGAACTCCTGGACGTATTCTCTAGCGAGATGGTCCTCCGCTTCCATCTTAACCTCGTCGACCTCCACCTCCTGGTGCTCCACCTCCTCTACCGCATCTGCTACAGCAACATACGGCACCGATTCTTCACCTCGTCGACCTCCACCTCCTCCGCCTTCGCCGCCGCCGCCTCTTGGACAACTTGGAACTTGTGTTTGGTGCGTCGTGACCACTGTTTTCTGTTTTCCACAACACGAGAGTATTCTCACCAGCTCACTGACTTTCCGACGATGCCGGAAGACGTGACTAAAGTTTAGGATAGAGCTGGGATTTTCGCAGACACCACCGAAATTTATTCACGCACAGACGAGATCAAAATTCACTATGATTATCCGGAAACACTTTGGGAGCAGGGTTAATCTTCTGTGCGTCTTGTTTGGTAACAACCACTGGGTTTCTCCCTTCCTTTTTTACCAACGATGCTTCTCATCACCAGTTCCTTCCTTTGCACTACTTCCTGCAACCAAAACACAAGCAAATTTCGAAAACCTCTTTATAGCTTCGCCAATAGACTTGTAGTCCCTTTCCGTATGTTGAACAACACTTCTTAACAAACTGACCTGTCCTACCTGTTCCGGACCTATTCCCCTATTTTTTGCACTCGTCTCGGCAACCGAATCACAAACTTATCACCACTGGAGACCTTGGCAACTCTTTCAAAAACAACACTTCCCTTTCTTTTAAATTTCATATCATTTCGTAATGCTTACACAAATCTTTTCGACCAATTGTCTTTTCTCACCAACTTGCACTCGTCCCTCAAAACCAAATCAATTAAGCAGAATTTTCAGAGCACTTTCTATTCTAGATTTCCGGTTCCCTTCCAAAAATTTGTTGATAGATCTTGTCCACTGTCTTATCTGACTTGACCAAATCAGTTTCTTCTCTATTTCGGATCATTTGCTCATGTCTTTCTTTTCATTAGCAGATTTCCTTGCACCTCTTGCTTTCCGCAAATTGTCTCCTACACTCTTTTTTCTAATCAGCACTTGACCTTCCCTTACACCAAATCAGCATCTCCTGCACCTTCAACGCATTTGAAAAAACACCACAACACATTTCCCTTATGACTTCATCTTCCAAAACCAGATCCAGCACTCTTAATCCAAAAGTCAAACCCGAAAGTCATTGCCAAGGTGAAAATTGGACCCGAGCGCGAACCTTGGCTTCTGCTAAGACAAGCCTAAAAAAATTAGGGGTGACGAGATGTTGACCAGGGTTCAGGACTGGTGACTTCTTTAAGTGGCGATTAGCTGATCTGAACTAGTTATCGCTTCGCGAGACACTACGATAGTGCTCTCTTTTTGCCGTGGGGGGTGGAGAAGGGGATTCTGGGGTGAAATGTCGCGCGTTTCGAGAGAAGAGAGGGAGAAGAGCGGATCGAGCCGCTCTGGGTGCAGCCGACAGTAGATACCCCGACCGAATGGTATCAAGACAAAATGTGGAAGCGTCGTTGCGTGTGGGTGTTCAGCGACGCTCGACGTCGCTTGTGACGTCAGCGGGGGTGTGGCCGTGAATAGTTGGCCCTTCCCAGTCGAATGGCGATTGGTAGCCTCGAAGCGGGCCGCCATTGGCTCTCACCTTAACCCACCGACCTTACCTACCTTCGTCCATGGCGCGGATCGCACATCGCACATCCGAGCTTCACTCTTCCCGGGAACATTAATTTGCAAAGTTATTATTATAATTTCAGGACTTTTTCGCGATTTCAATTTCCACACCGGGACATTGCCACCCTGGAGGGGAAATGGGAGAGCGGAATGCGGAGAGAGGATGATTAAGTGACAAATTGAGATACAGGGTTTTTAGAGAGTGTTGGCTAAAGCTGCACTGGGAAATAGAGTTTTTTAATTAAATTTTTTTGCGAAGTGACTAATTCAAGGAGATTACTTTTTTTAGGAACTTTTTTTGTAATTATTCCCGGGCAGAAGTAGTAGCAACTTTTAGTCGTATTTAAAATTCGGTTCTGATGAGGACTTGGGTTTTGTATTTTTAATAAAAATGTTTGTATGTTATTACGGATTTATGGGATAAAATATTTTTGATAATACTGTTGAAAAAATGGATATATTTTTAGGAACTTTAAATAGGTTTTTATGAAAGTTATTACGAAACTACATTTTATGACTATTTTTCATAATTTTTAATAACTGGAGATTTAAAATGAATATTATTAAAAATCTCTTAAAATATTTGCAAATATTCTTAAGTAATTGGAATTCCTGATACTATTTTGCATTTTTTTGGAAATTCCTTTAAAAATGTTTTAAAATCTCTCGAAATCGCGTTAAAAAAAATCTTTGAAAAACCTTTAAAAAAAAGATTTTTAATCTTCATAATTTTTTAATATCAATTAACATTCCTGGAAAAACTTAACAAAACCCGCGAATTACTTTAAAATCTTGAAATTCTTCTGAATTATTTTGAAATTCTTAAAAAATTCTTTAAAATTCGCTCGAAAATCGTTAGAAAATCTTGATATCCTCAAAATCCTGTAAAATTCCTTAAAATCCTTTTAAATTCCCTAGAATCACTGGGCAGGACCCCAAAAAATTTCTCCACCTGTAAGGAGAATGCTTTTTATTAAATTTGGTTGATTAAAAATGATAATAATATATTCCTTTATTTGGGATTTCAGATGACAGATTTATCGGTTTGAGGAATTAGAATAAAAATGAAAGAAATTTGAAAATGGAAAGTGTTAAAAGAATGAAGCGTTTATGAAGCGGGAGAGCGACGGTACAAATCAGGGATCGCATCTAAATAGGTTTCTCACAGACGTCTAGAAAGTCACCCCTGGTTAACGGTCCATACCCATTTCTGGAACGTCGGGACTTTAGAATGCTTCATGAATATCAAATTTTCCACTCTTTCTCAACCGCAGAAGAAATTTTCTCACCCTCGACTCCCAGGAATTCACAATGGAATGCAAATGTCTAGCGTATGCCATGCATGGGGTGCATCATATTTATATTCATAAAAAACGGATTTTCCTCGGAAAAGTGTTTCTTTGAAAACTTTTTTTTCTCAATTTTTGAAAAATATTTTTTCTTGGGATGAAGTCCCATGAAGTCTCACGCAGTCCTATGAAGTCCTACAATATTTTCTAAAGGATTTGAAGTCCCCTTCTTCTAAAGTGTCTCTTGAAACCCGGAAAAACCTCATGAAGTCTTACGAAGTCTCACGAAGTCTCTAGGAGTCTTTTGAAGTCGTTTGAGACTTTCTAAAGTTTTTTGAAGGCGCCTTATGTCTTCTTCTGACTCTTCAACCAGACAGAAGTCGCTTGGCATCTTCTGGTGTCTTCTGACATCTTTAGAAGTCTCCCAGAGTCCCCTGAAGTCTCTGGAAGTCCTGTAAAGTACCCTAAACTATACTAAAGTCTCTTGAGTAAATCAGAAGTCCCATTTTTATTGTCTTTTGAAATTTTTAGAAGACTCCTGAAGTCTCACGAAGTCCTGTGAAGTCCCCCAATATTTTTTAAGGGGTTTCAAGTCCTTTGCCATCTTCTATAGTGTCTCTGGAAACCCTCAGAAGTGTCTTGAAGATTCATGAAGTCTCTTGGAGACTCATGAAGGCTCTTGGAGTCTTTTGAAGTCTTCGGAAGTCACTTTATGTCTTCTTCCGTCTGTTCAATCACAAAAAAGTCCCGTTGCATTCTCTAGTGTCTTCTGACATCCTTAGAAGTCCCCTAAAGTTCCCTGAAGTCTCACGAAGTCCTGTGAAATCCCCCAATATTTTCTGAAGGGGTTTGAAATCCTCTGCCATCTTCTATAGTGTCTCTGGAAACCCTCAGAAGTGTCTTGAAGATTCATGAAGTCTCTTGGAGACTCATGAAGGCTCTTGGAGTCTTTTGAAGTCTTCGGAAGTCACTTTATGTCTTCTTCCGTCTGTTCAATCACAAAAAAGTCCCGTTGCATTCTCTAGTGTCTTCTGACATCCTTAGAAGTCCCCTAAAGTTCCCTGAAGTCTCACGAAGTCCTGTGAAATCCCCCAATATTTTCTGAAGGGGTTTGAAATCCTCTGCCATCTTCTATAGTGTCTCTGGAAACCCTCAGAAGTGTCTTGAAGATTCATGAAGTCTCTTGGAGACTCATGAAGGCTCTTGGAGTCTTTTGAAGTCTTCGGAAGTCACTTTATGTCTTCTTCCGTCTGTTCAATCACAAAAAAGTCCCGTTGCATTCTCTAGTGTCTTCTGACATCCTTAGAAGTCCCCTAAAGTTCCCTGAAGTCTCACGAAGTCCTGTGAAATCCCCCAATATTTTCTGAAGGGGTTTGAAATCCTCTGCCATCTTCTATAGTGTCTCTGGAAACCCTCAGAAGTGTCTTGAAGATTCATGAAGTCTCTTGGAGACTCATGAAGGCTCTTGGAGTCTTTTGAAGTCTTCGGAAGTCACTTTATGTCTTCTTCCGTCTGTTCAATCACAAAAAAGTCCCGTTGCATTCTCTAGTGTCTTCTGACATCCTTAGAAGTCCCCTAAAGTTCCCTGAAGTCTCACGAAGTCCTGTGAAATCCCCCAATATTTTCTGAAGGGGTTTGAAATCCTCTGCCATCTTCTATAGTGTCTCTGGAAACCCTCAGAAGTGTCTTGAAGATTCATGAAGTCTCTTGGAGACTCATGAAGGCTCTTGGAGTCTTTTGAAGTCTTCGGAAGTCACTTTATGTCTTCTTCCGTCTGTTCAATCACAAAAAAGTCCCGTTGCATTCTCTAGTGTCTTCTGACATCCTTAGAAGTCCCCTAAAGTTCCCTGAAGTCTCACGAAGTCCTGTGAAATCCCCCAATATTTTCTGAAGGGGTTTGAAATCCTCTGCCATCTTCTATAGTGTCTCTGGAAACCCTCAGAAGTGTCTTGAAGATTCATGAAGTCTCTTGGAGACTCATGAAGGCTCTTGGAGTCTTTTGAAGTCTTCGGAAGTCACTTTATGTC
>UCOH01000481.1:0-13164 GCA_900474275.1 Synergus japonicus
CTGTTTCCTCTGAACAAACTGAATTCTTGTTTAAAATGATAAAAAAATATTATTTTCATGGTTATTAATAATAGCATTTCAACTTATAAAAATATTCAATAAATCAAAATTAATAAATTTTAATAAAAATTAATTAAATGCATATTCAAGTGAGTAACATACGATATTCTTTATTTACAAAATATATATTTAATTAATATTTATTTTTACCAAGATTAATTAATTTCCATCTAAGAGACATTTTTATAAGTTGAGATGCAATTATTTATAATAAAAAATAAAAAGAATATTTTTTACCACTTTAATCTGCGCGCCAATAGAAACCAATCAGATCCCGGAGCGCAACGCATGCGAAGTGGTATCGGTGAGATTGTAGAACCATGCAGGTTATTATTGTGAAAGAAAATAGGATGATATTGCGAACAAGTGGATGTTGTGAAGGACGATATTGTGAAGTTCGAGTGTAGATGATTTATGATAAATGACGTCTTTGTTTTTTTGTAACCATTCAACATTTTATTCTTTATTGATACAATAATCTCTATACAAGGTGTGACGTATATATTATAATATATATAATATCCTTCGACGATAATAAGTGTTATAAATAAGTCATAAATTTATCGTTTAACGAAACATTTTCTTTTTACAATCGACAGAACGATGCAAACACATTGGCCATCACATTTCTCTTATAAAAAATAATTTAATACACTGAGTTTTATGAATTTATTACTTCAGGTAACTATTACCTTTTATCTTCCTCTCGTCAAAAACGAGAGAGGAAGTAGCAAAAAATATGGAAAAATTTAAAGTTACCCAGTGTATACGCGATATGATTTAAATTTTATATGTTTGTTTTTGATATCTGCAGGTAGAACACGTCAAAGCAACTTGATGTGTATTCAGTCGAATATGTATGATTATATCATTATATGTCAAAAAAATTTTAGCCTATTTTTATGGTTTATAATAATCGTAATCTTAATTCTAATAGTCATTCGCTGATTTTTATTTTACGTACATATTATATGTGTACATTGCACGCTTCTTGTATAACAAATCTTATTATTAGAAAGAGAAAATGACTGACAACGATTAACTTTCAATAATTATTGCTTTCATTCTAGGAGCAACCGCTCTCTCGATTGCAATTTTTTTATACAAAGCACACCTTTGGTTGAAAACTCACATTTGTAGATTTCAATTAAGAGTATGCATTTAAAATTACTTTTTAGTCTCTTGAGCTAAACTCTTTAAAAAAATTAAAATTCTATTGCAAGAATTTTTAAAACGTAAAATTTTTAATTGTTAATACTTTAATTTATTATCTCTAATTACTAGACGCTCCTCGCTTAGCGACATGGGAGTTGAAGACCTCTATATCTTATACTTAACAATAAAATATTCCCGTGCGCATTCAAAAGTACATACGCAGCGTGTTTTCATTAAAATTTTATTATCTGTCTCCTTCAAAGCTCTATTGTACTGAATTATTTTCTTTTTTTTATTCTCAAATACGCTATTTAAAAACTGCGTCATATTGCTTGTTGCTGGGTTTATGCGATTATGGGGCTATTTTTATATAGCGATTTCTTTATTTTGGACGAACAATAAAGGACGTATCGTTACAAGAGATGGAAGCAGCTAAAACAAAATAATGTTATCAATTTTATCTAATTTCATTATTTCTTATAGAAACATTTCTATCTGTTGTTGCCAAAGTCAACGTAGATTTAGGTACAATAATATGAAAGTTAATTATACTACCGATGTTTCAATTTTTTTTTGTCACGTTAGTAAAAAGGAAATTGCTGAACGATGGTATTTCTGTTGCGCAAAGTTCAAAATTCTTACTTCTATTCACTACTTACTACACTAATGCCAGTCATCATTTTGATTCTTCTTTTTATGTTAAAGTGGAAAATAATTTTTATAATCTTTTTTTTTTTGGAGGGTTTAATACAACTCCAAGATTCTTACCTATTTACAATAATAGTTTCATCCTTTTATTCGATTTTTAAAATTTCCAATCATCTTTGTTTCCTGTACTATTATCAAATTCTCAAACGAAAAGCAACATAATTTAATAGAAAATGCCTATTAACATAATTACACTCTACAGCGTCTTGAGAAAAGCTGAATCAAAAAGTTGATTGCATTAGCATTAGCTTTCATGGAAATGATTCTCAAAAATTGCTTTTATAGGCGTTTTATTATAAAATAGAACTTTTCTGGTAATTTTTACCCTGGCATCCAAGACTTTCAATTCCTTGCCTTCACAATCTCTATTTGAATTGTACTTGAAATTCGAATATTCCTAAAGGAAATCGTTGTGTCTATCTTTTTACAAATCCCTGAATTTCTTATATTTCAATTCGCCCTCCTTAACATTATATTTTAATTTTTAACATTTGTAAAGATTGTTACCCTTTTTAGGGGTAAAAAACAACGACGAAACATTTACCAACTCAAATTCACTCGTGCTTTTTTCATTTTTCAATCAACTTTAACACTTGGATTATCTTAAAATCCCATTTAACTAATTGATATCTTGATATGCCTATATCTTTCAGTCTTTTTAGACACAAGATCCATCCTGTCCTCGGTTCGTCAAACGGCAGCATCGAATTGAAGTGATCATGCTCCTCTTTTCATAAACTAATAGATCGTCTTCCACGATATTAAAGAAGCAAGGGTTCCTATTATCCCCACGGATGGCAGTTTATTATAAGCCCCATTACAGAGATCACCTGTACAAGCGCAATAATCTGCAAACACATCGTGAGTTCCACTTCTTTTTACACATGCTTTATTGTCGCCTTTCTCATCATTTAAAAATCCACATCCTCTGACAACTCGTACTTTGCCGTACACTGCAACAAGCCAAATTTTACATTATCCTTTGATTGCCCAAAAAACTTCCATTTGGTGAAAAAGAACTGGGAGTTATTTGTAAAACTTTTTGATCGAGGGGATCTTAGATCCCACGAGGATTAAACCACCTCCAACTGTAAAAAATTAATATTTTCTCACAAGTTTTATAAAAAAATTTCTAGTTCTGGCTAAATGTTGTAGAAAAGATAATAAAATGAAAAATTATAGAAAAATTGAAAAACCTCCCCAGAAATAAAATATACGCTCCTTTTATGTAAGGGCTCTTAGAACCTTTTCGAAGGGGTAAAGTTGGAATGGAGTACGAGGCTACCTGCAATGCAGGGTTATTCTATCTCGCACTTGCCAAATGTCTCTTTTGTCTCACATAGAAGAGCAGTTCTATTTTTTCAAGCAAATTGTAAACGATCACTCTAATCTAATCGATTTTAGTTCCCTTATCAGAGTCACGTGAATAAGCAAAATTGAAAGCAAAAGTTCAAATGTCGCTTGTGCCTTTCAAGCTCGCCTAAGTCTTCCTTCTTATTTTTTTTAAACATGGATATTTTCCCGAAATTATATAGGACTTTAAGGGTGTTGGAGCCAAGTTAGATTTTGAATTCTTCATTTTATGCAAAAAGTATCGAAATTAAATATTTTTTCGCTCTGTATGCAGTCTCATATTTAAAAAAAGATTAGTGTTACAGAACGAAAAAATATTTATCTATAATTTTCGTTGAGTAAAATAGAGAATAGAATGTTGAGCTTGACATTCGGGTTCAACACCCTTATTTTAAAGACATTTTAAAGAAATTACCTTTTTGATTAATTTTTCGGCAAATGGTTGGTTCAAGGTGGTTGAGATGTTCCAAACGAGGTCGAAAACTGCAGTTTACTGTTCCTAGGCTGTAAGGATCGAAAGGATCACCACATCTTGGATCGTACGCACTGTTGCACTCGTAACATATTATTGCTTCACCTGAAAAGTGAAATGAAAAAATTATATCAGCAAGTGATCTCAACAGAGCTTCTTCTAGGTGATTTTTTCTAAATGAAAACTGACGTAGGTAATTGCTGAAAGGGTTCGGGTGTTTTCAAATGAGAATCGACGTTGATCTTATATGTAGACCCCAACTGCCTCATATTAGGTATGGCTAAATGGCTCCTATTGATTCCTATAGCATTCCTAGCAAGATTACCTGTAAAATTGATTATTTATTAGATGGTTTTATCTTTACTTCATTAATCCTGAATCATAATGATCAATGAATTAACGTTGCCGAATGAAGTCTCGTGGGTGTCTTGCGAAAAGTGGGTCAAAGCTGTGTATACGAATGCATGTACACGTGACCTCAGGAAAAGCTGTCTCGATCGATCTCTCACAGAATTCCAATGTCATTTCCGGCGATTCTCAATGGGCCACTTATTAAAGACACTTACTACCTAAAGAGCCTATATAATCAAAAAATCTTCATTTTGTATTATATTTTCGTAAAGACGTCGTCTAAACTACTCGCTATTATTGCCGGCTTCTTTGACCCCTAATCAGAACACGAGATGAACACCTGAAGGTCATGAACATCATAAGATCTTATAAGCACATGCGCTGTTTCCTGATTGGAATCCTTTAGACTCAGATCATGGATTCTTGTTAAACTACATAGTGTTTCCTGCAAAGTCCCTTCAAGCGCATGCTCTTAGGTCCAAGCTTTACGAAAATTCTGCTGCTATCAGTTAAAAGTAAGGCAATACTTTCAAGGTCGCAACCTTGTACCTGCGGTTACACAACACACAGAAACCTAGTCACAAATTTCTAAAATAACTGGCCGAATTAGGGTCGTTTTTTAGAAATTTTACTGATTCAATTCTGGAATAGGATATCCCAGGGTAAATTAAAAGACTTATATAGGGACAGTCATATATTGCAAGGTGCTATTTTAAAGAAACTTTAAAATGGTAAGAGGTTTTCCTGAGAACAATGAGTCTATTGTTGAGCCCAAAAACGACACTTCTTTGCAGTGCTACTTTACAGCTTTTAAGCTTTATATACCACTATTAGAAGACTAAGCAAAACTCTATCCTCATCTATATCAATGAAACAGTTTAGAAATACTTTTATTTCTTATTATTTTATATTATTTATATTCGATGTTCTGTTCCATCTTTTTGAAAAAATCTAACGATTTCCAATAACATTTTTGGTACCAGGTACCAGTACCGAGCATTGGTCTACTCGTCGGCTAAACGGGCTAAACGTTGCAAAAATCTCTTCGCGCATTGCAATGTTAATGGAGAAACAATCTTGAAAAGCTGTAATGTTAACTAAGAGATTATTTATCTTCAAGTTCACACTAATAATATATAAGAAAGCCAGAAAAAGACAAGCTGTCAGAAAGAGAAGAGGGAAGAGAAAGTGGGTCGCTCAATATACCTTGCAGATACTAGAGTTATATATGTATCTACATTTCTGATTTTCAACAAATTCTACAAATTACTAAATTAACTAGAATAGTTTTGAACCAACCGTACGACGTTAACATTTCAGCTTTCCACAGAACATGACAAGGCATGAGGTGAAACTACCTTTTCCACTTCCTCAAACTTTGACAAAAACAGACCTCTACATTGATTAAATAATACTAAGATATCCAATATAATTATGTGTATATAATACAAATTTTTAAATTAGTATCCTTGGTAAAAATAGATAAGTTAGGACCCTATTAACGAGAATGGGATGTTACATACTGATAATTACATAGTGCTTAACGTAATATCATTAAGGATAATGTATCTGTAAGAATCATAAAATAAATCATTATTTATTATAACATCTTAATGAAGTATTAGTTCTATCTTAATTCCAATAAGACTAAATAGAAAAATAGTTTCATTCTACGAAAAACTTTTCTCTAATCTTTAATGAATTTAATTATTCATCAATCTTAAACCAAAGATATTGAATTCCAATTAACTTCTGCTTTAATTGCTGATTCTTATTTAGAATTAATTTTTTTATCTCTTCTTTACGCTTAAGCAGGTAATAAGTCATCGCGTGCTAGCTCTTCTCGTTTTACTCCTTTTATCCATCTTTATGTATTCACAATTCGAAATGAAAGATGGCAATGTTTATTGGTAGCCTGTCATTATACAACACACTTAATATGAATCAATAAAAATACACATAAAGCTTTAAATGAAAAGGAAAATGAATCGAGTTCTTAATCTGCATTTTAGTAGTATGTATTACTGTTCTTCCAACACGCTATGAGATACTTCAGTGAAGCATTCTAAATGGGTATATTTCCTTAAGAGATTTACATACTAAAATTTTGTTTTCAATATTAAACTATGTAAAAGCAATTCCACTTTTCAATTTTCAACAGCTTTTCTTTAGCTTTAAAGAGGCCGTACGTATTCCAGGAAATTATTGATCAAACTGGAGTCCATTTAGATTTGAAAAGAATTGAGAGAATTTGAAAATATTTTAATTTTCAAGAAATAGGAAATAATATTTAATATCTGTTAATTGGAAAACAAAAAATTGAACCTTTCTCCGGTTAAGTCAACGACTCTTTGCGATTGGTTTTTAAATTGGATTCTACAGGGAAATCGAGTACGCGCCTCGACGCAAGAAGTGCTAAAAGTGCCAACAATGTTCTACGACTTCAACGTCGAACGCCTGGGACGCCATAATCCATTCATCGCACTCTTTCCACACGAGTTGTCCTATTTTACTCTGACTTGATCTACAGAAATAAAAAATTTAATGAAACAATCAATGAGCGTTGATACGTTCATAGTAATTCAATCGCTTTAATTATTATCCTTAAGTATTCGTCGCGATAATTCTTGATCTCTGGTATTGCTGTCCTTTTACCGTTCTATAAAAATTAAAAGCAAGGGCCTCTTCAAATTTTTATTTTTTAAAAGAGGACCTCACTAACTTAAAGATAGCATAAAAGAAAAAAAATAACAATTAGACAATATTCTTTTCAGTTAATATCGTGAATTAAAAAATTTGCCTGCGACTTTTATTTGTCTTCTAAAGTAATTTTTTATCACAATTTAAGTTCTTTCAAAGTGTAGGTAATTATTATTTCTTCAATTTCCTACTCCACACATTTTAAAATAAGTTCAATCCATATCAGTGTAATTTATTCTGTAAGTAGTACAGGATCGCATTTGATCAGACAAGATTACGTAACAAACTGCAAAGTTCTACTTCTGTTGGGAAGAAAAACCGTTCTTACAGGTCGTTAATAAATCGATAGGTATATAATATTTAAGTAATTAAAATTCTACTTAAAGCGGGAGTTAATTACATTAAACTACTTTAATATGACCTGCTTCAAAAATAAAATCCAGCATTCCAATCTGTGACTCGCCCCCGCTTAAAATGACACGATTTTAAGCGGCAGATTTAAAGTTGGAGTCTTCTAATGAGACCTTGGAACCTTAAAATAAGACACTTTTCACTCTATAGCCATATATTTTCAATATAACCATATTTAGAGCGAAAGTCATAAAATAGGATTTCATTTAAGAGCAAGTCATAGGACTCCCTTTATAGGGTCAGAATCGAACCGGTTAAAGGTAAGTTCTGCTCTTTAATTCGGATGGACTCGGCTAGACTGGCTACCTATATCCTGGTATTGCCCGTACAGGTAAAAAGTTAATAAAATGTAGTTATTTTCCTTGTTTCTAAATATAATAATGTAAAAAGAAACTCACCATAGCCCAAAAATGTGACCAAGAAGAAGAATAAAGTGACGATCATCGCGAATCGAGTGGCGGCGGTGCTCGTCATCGTCGGGATCACCGGATCATGTGTTTTTGCTATTTATGACAGAGGCTCTTCTGGCTTTTGATGATCTGGAGAACGTCACTTTGCACCGAAGCCCACTGAAGTCTATCACTTTCAATACATGTCTCTCTAGCTAAAGGGTTGAAAGTTAAAAAAATTATTAAAAATAGGATCATTGTCACAACGAAATAAAATAAGTTAAAATATGTACCTGCTTAAACATTCGACAAAGAAAAATATTTTTTAAAAAACGCTTTCTATCAAGCTGCAATGCTCAAAGGTAGACTAAATTCAAATGATTATCTTTTCAAGTTCAAAAAAATCTTGAAAGAAAAATTTAAGAAAATTCAAGAAAAATTTAAAATTAATTTAATACGTACTGAATTTTATTCAAACTTTTTGAAGTTACAACCCTGTGGAAGATTTTCAGTTATTTATTGTGTGAAATAATCGCGAATACCTTGATTTGTTGTCTTGACTAGTTCACAGATATTTTTTCAGAGAAATCGCTAATTTAAAGTGGCCTCAAGCCTTCCCAAATCCTCTTTGACTCGTTCGCTATAGTTAACAGTTCATCCAAATTAACTTGGGCCTGGTTCAAAGTCGGATATGATAAAGGATTTAAACGCACAAGCGGACGGATAGTAACACGTACAATGTACGTGGTGTACGATGTGCACAGTGCGGAATCGCGACCGCTTCTGGCTGGAACCGGGAAGTATTCGACGTCGCGACGTCTATCGTACACTATGCTATGCGGCAGAGCGGCGCGGTGCCCTTTGGCTTTTCGATGCGTCGCGACCGCTGGTCACATGAGTGGTTCCTATGTGGAAAAGCTCATATGTTACCAATGTAAAGGTGTAGGAAGCTATACAGGCTTATTGAAAGAAGCGGCCGCTTCCAGCAATAGGTCCCCCATGGATTTCTATCAACCTAAGGGGATTTACTAACGAAGAATCGATTTTTACATTGCATTGGGTAGATAATAATGAGATGTTGACGGATGACGAGTTTGAAAATAATTTCAAGACTATCATGCGATTACTAAGATTAAAAGACATTCTTTTGAATATATTTAAATATATTAATATATATTCAATATATCATTACAAACTTATTAAATATATTAAATATATAAATTGGTCTAATGACAAATTATTATCAGTCCTCTAGTCTGATGCCACAAAATCAATTAAATGTTAACAATTTTGCTGTATGCTGTAGAATATCTATATTACATTATATTTTATAAGTTATAAGCATAGCATTGCCGGGTGCCTATAATTTATTGTTTACATAGAATATCACGTATCTATAATATTATTAACTTAAGCTAAAGAAAATAGTTAAAAGTAAAGTAAGTAGTAATTAACATAACAATTAAAACACGTTTTAATATCAGGCAGTTCTTGGAAACATTTGTACGTAACTTTTTTGAGGCCTTCATTACTTAAATCTTTGCTTTGTAACTATGTACTTTAAAAATTGACAAAAATTATGATTGAGCTGTCTTGGTAGTCCAACCCAAGTGCCTTTCATTTTCAAAATTATGATATAATTAATTCGGTATAAAATAGTACCTTGCATTGTTTGATATCAATTACTTATTTTTATTTTAAAATTGAGATTCACTTTTATAAACTCCGTTAGTGATATTCGTGCTTTTTTATTACTTCATTATAACTTTTTTCCTATAGGGTAATGATCTCAATAGTAATTTATGCGCGAAAAGCGATTTTATGTACGAATAGTTAAGAAAAAATACTAGTAAGTGTTTTTGGTAGCACCCAAATTTTTTGCTATATGCGTTAGGTTTCCAAAGCTTCTTTAACAAATAAAGAATTTAAATTTAATATGAAATATTTTACATCTTCAATTAACTTTGAAATCTAACAGTGGTATTTACTTTAAAAAATTGTTTTTAAACTGATTTGTAAAATGGTATTTTACCCATTGTGCGCACTATAGCAAAATGTACCTATTATTTTTATTTAACCTTCATTTAATGTAACACTAAAAAAAGGCACTCAGATTTCATTAAGTTCAATAATTGATTTAAAGATTACGTTTCAGGGATCTAGTCACTTTATAGATAAATGACATAGAATAAATTTTTTAGTACACCTTAATATTCACACAAGGCATCTAGAGTTCGATTTCTATAAAGAAATCATTATCGATTTTCCAATTTTTGTTCCTAATAAAACATTTGCCAAATGATATTTTTAATATCAGTCGAACCTGTTCTGCATAAGAAAATTATAGCGAATAGGTGTAAAGGAATGTTTCCAATATCAAATATTGTAAGTAGACGTCGATACAATATTACCGCATTATTTCACTATATTATTGTTGATTGACAAATTTTAAGAACAAAATTGTTAATAAAATATACCTTCATATTTAAGTGAAAATATTTACTAAAAAAATAGTAAAATATAATTTAAATCAATTAGTACCTACTGAGAATACGTATAAATAATTAAAAGTGAAAATAGCACATAAGGCACTTTCCTTGAATCGAATAACATGTTAATAATCAGGTGTAAGCCAAAATTATTATAAGATTTGGAAATTTATTTACCTTTAAAGGTATAAATAAAAAAATCGCCAGCCTTGGTAAACATGCTTTGATCATTCGATTTCAACTGCTACTTTTCTTAGTTATTATGGAAGCTTTTTTTAAATTGTTTTTCACAAACTTACGCTAGATTCACTTCATATGTCCTTTCCATTTTAGAATGAATAGCACTTACAATGTCTATTGTCGTCACATCTGTTTCTGATTTTTCAGGCTGCTAAATTGTAGAAAAACTCGTCATCTTGTTGAACATACTCACGTGATGCAGGATTCAACAGTTTTTTTCACGGCATCGCGGGCATACGGAATGTATGACAATGAATACCACGTCATTGACAAGGATTGAAGTATTATGAAGAGAAGAGCAAGTCCCGGTTTATGCAACTGAAATTGAAAAAAGAAAAAACAATTAAATATGTTTCGACATTATGATAAATACATTAAGGATAGCAAGGCGAGTCTATGAAATAGATAAATGTGATAGTAATAAAGTAAAGGACTTACTCCAATGGCAGCAAAAAGAGTCATTCCTATACAGACGAATACAAGAATTGTAGCGATTATCCTCGTTGATGCAAACATTTTCTTCAGTTGATTGACTGGTCCCATAAGGAAACACGTACTTAAAAAAAGAAAAGAATTCATTAAATAATTTCCGATATTTAGACTAGCAATTCGATATTTCTCATTTAAATTAATTAGACTTAGTTATAAGTTATAATTTTTCAAAAAATAATGAACACTCCTAACATAAAATCCTTGAAATATTATGAAGCGTTAAATCGTGATTAAATTAAGATATATACCTTAGAATAGAAATAATGTTGCCAAGCGTATAAAACACAGCAAATACTGACAATCCCTTATTCAAGAAGAGAGCAAACGATCCGAGGAATGAACAAAGAATACCGATTACAAAGCAGATCGCAAAGCCTTTTATTCTCGTGGACCAACTCAAGGTTGAAGCATCCATAACCTGCAAATATAATAAATTAGTATCTTTTTTAAGATATTACTTTTATACATAGGTAATTTGTTATACTTTAAAAAATAAAGAATTTTTTAAAAATATTGCGCAAAGAAAGAGAGATTAAATGCTTACCACAAAGTCCTCATCCCCCTATAGCAGCATTAGATTAAGTTTATTTAATGCATTACAAAAAAGGTACAGAAGAATAAACATAAATTATTACCATCTTGAAAATTATTTTACCTGTGGGATTATACCGCTCTCTTCGTCGCAATTTTCGTTTCCGTTTAATACTCTCCTGAGCTTATCCATTTTTACTCTTATAGTCTTTACTCCAAAAGTTCTCAAGTTCTGAAAAAAATATTGTATGCTAAAGTGTAGCGATTTTCATCGAGAATAACAAGTTAAATGGTCTTTGATTATAGTATACAGTGTAAATAGCTAACAGACTCGTATCATGCTTTCATATCAAGGAGCAGATATAGTAACTAATGATTTTGAATAAACCAGACATACGGAGATTTATATAGCTTTCTACATTGATACATTATGGATAAAACAGGAGCCAATCTTACAAAAATGTCTAGAATTTTCTTTTGAAATTCGACTACAAAGTGCCAACAAGTGCCATTTTAAAAACTGTTGTAAATATTTTGCTAAAGATTTACAAAAGAATGGATAAAGTTTTTAAGACACCAAAAACAATCTTCTTTTGGTAAATCCCAATATACACGAATAAATAACAAAAGGATAACAAATGTAACGGAGGGACATAACCTCAAATTTGCATATTATTTTTGCCACATTTACTATATATATTATTATGGTTGAACAAAGTTCTCCTACTATACAACTATGATTATAAATGCAAACGTATAATCTTTTGATGATAATATAGATATCTAATTTTAATATTATAAAATTTTATCTACAATTTATTATACATCACTTACTTGCGTATGTATTTACTTTCCTGTTGATGAATAATAATAATGATAATAACAGCTCAATCATCAATTTCGAAAAATGACTCACTCCGTGCGTATAATATTATATATTATTATTGTATATATTATTATATATTATTGTATTGGTTTAAGTTGGTTCTTGGTTGTGGTTATATATTTTCTTTATACAATTAACTCTCGCAAACGGCAACAAGAACAAATAAGTATCCAAAACAGAAAACAGAAGCCCCTGTCAAATTTCTTCAACCATGCAACCATATTTCTTCAACCATCTTTCAACAGTCTTATCAATTGCGCATGTGTCACACCAATTGCGCATGCGTATTGCATCTACAAATTAATTTTAGCCATTTTAAAATACGCGCGCACTAGCAACCAATCAGATGAGTCATATCTGCTCATGAGAGTAAAAGAGACCAGATCTATTTATTTATTTGTCTCTTTCAGTCTCATTGTTCGTTCGAACAATTTTCGTATACACTCGAACTTCACAATATCGTCCTTCACAACATCCACTTGTTCGCAATATCATCCTATTTTCTTTCACAATAATAACCTGCATGGTTCTACAATCTCACCGATACCACTTCGCATGCGTTGCGCTCCGGGATCTGATTGGTTTCTATTGGCGCGCAGATTAAAGTGGTAAAAAATATTCTTTTTATTTTTTATTATAAATAATTGCATCTCAACTTATAAAAATGTCTCTTAGATGGAAATTAATTAATCTTGGTAAAAATAAATATTAATTAAATATATATTTTGTAAATAAAGAATATCGTATGTTACTCACTTGAATATGCATTTAATTAATTTTTATTAAAATTTATTAATTTTGATTTATTGAATATTTTTATAAGTTGAAATGCTATTATTAATAACCATGAAAATAATATTTTTTTATCATTTTAAACTACGTGCAAAGAGCAACCAAAATATCACAAAACGCACTATGCTACACACC
>UCOH01000483.1:0-11207 GCA_900474275.1 Synergus japonicus
TATATATATTTATATATTATTTATATATATTTTTTAATTGTGTAGTATATATATATATATAATGAATTTCATTGAAATTGTCTAAAGACCAATCACATGATCAATTGTGCGAGATCTTTTTATAATTTCGAGAGATTTATTATTTATAATATTTATTTACTAATTTTTTTTTCTTTTAGGGGAGATGACGAGCAATGTTCTGAGGCTTGCAAAGGAAGCGAGACAACGTGCCCTCGGACCTTTCAGTCCTTCGTTCAATGTCCAGGATATTCTTCTCGAAAGTCTCCAGAAGGTAGGAAAATAATTTTAAATTTGTAAAATTGCGAAATTGAGTAGGAAAGAGCCTGGGATTAAATATTTTGCAAAATAAAAATAACATTTCAACTCATTTTTTAGTTTCTTCCTGAAGACGCTCACCTAAAAGTGAATGGGAAACTTCACGTCTCTCTTACAAGAGTATACGATTACAAAAATGTAATTGTTTCGCAATTCAATTCCAGAGAAGATTTACTCCAGGTAAAAATACATTTTTCTTTAAGAAATAATGTTTTTAATTATATTTTTTTGTAGTTCTAAAGTAAATTGATTGTAATGTGATTAAGTCTATTTTTTAAATTTAAATTTAGGCTCTTCTTGCAAGTTCCTTCATCCCAGTCTTCTCCGGCTTATTACCTCCAAGATTTCACGGTATAAGATACATGGATGGCGGTTTCAGTGACAATCTTCCTATTCTCGACGAAAATACGATAACAGTTAGTCCATTCTGCGGGGAAAACGATATTTGTCCCCGAGACATTTCATCACAATTATTCCATGTGAGTTATACATTCCGATTATTTTTCTACTTAAATTCTAATGGTTTTAGTGGAATTTTAATAAATTTCAGACGTTTTAAAAAAAAATTTAAGGGATTTCAAAAGATTTTTATGATTTTCTAAATATTTCGTATATCTTGTTGCCTCCATATGAAAAAGTATGATTTTTTAACAAGTTTAAATATTCTATTATCGAATTAACGATTCGATTACTAAAAAAAGCTATTTTTTTAATTAAACTATAATCTAATCACTTCAATAATTTACGAAAATCAGAATCGTGTTAAACATGGTATTATAAGCATTTGAAATTTTTCATTTTGCTTAAGGTGTCTATTACTGGTGCATTTACCTTATTGCTTCCATTTTAAAAAAAAAAAAGTTTCTTTTTTTTTAATGTATGTGTCTCTTTTGGTTTCTGAATTATGATTTTAGAATACTCGAATTGACAAGCAATATTTTTGTTTCAGGTAAACGTTGCGAACACGAGTATCGAATTATCCAAACAAAATATTTATAGGTTCGCGAGAATACTTTTCCCTCCAAATCCAGAGGTAATTTTCAATTTATTCTAATCATTTTAATTTAAAAAATACTTTGAATATCCATTAAAATTTTGTAATTAATTCTAATAACATTCCGAACTTAATCTTCTGCAGATTCTCTCAAATATGTGTAAGCAGGGATTCGACGACGCCCTTCGATTTCTGCAGCGGAATAATTTAATCAATTGCACACGATGTTTAGCTGTGCAGTCGACTTTCGTTGTTTCCGAAACCTTGGATGATATGATGGAATACGATCCAGAATGTCTGGAGTGTAAAGTGCACAGACAGGTGAGTTTTTCAATTTTTATTTCGCTTGCAAAGTATTGAATATTTTATTACAGATTTTAACATTGGTTTTGGCATTTGTAGGAGGCGTTAGTAGCGAATTTGCCCGAAACACTCATGTTGATATTCCAAGACGCAATCGATTCAGCAAACAAGGGTATTGTTAATTGGCTTTTCAAACATAGGAGCGTCAAACTTTTGTCGCTTTTGAGTATTCCTTATACTTTACCCGCTGATGTAGCCTACGCAACCTTCACAAAGTAAGTTATCAACTTTACAAAAAAAGTACAAAGAATGAGAAAAAAAACTTATCCGACGTATGTTATCCGTTTTTCTATAATATATTTTTTAATTGTGTAGTATTTTCATTAACTGTTTTTAATTTTAGTATTTATTAATTATATTTATTTCACTCTTTTTAAAGAATTTTTCCATTTATTTTGATTTCTTTATGGAATATTTTTTTAATTTGAAAGTTTTAACAAAATGTTTGGAAAATATTTCAAGTAAAGATTAAAAATATTATTTTATTAAATATGTATCTTGAAATTCCTTGAAATCTTTTGAAATCCCTTAAATATTTTCTATTCTATTGAAATCTATAATAATCGTTTGAAATCTTTTACAATTTTTTACATGCCTAGAAATCTTTTGATATCATTGAAATTCTTTAAATTCTGTTAATATGATATAAACAAGTAAGAGGAACACGTGGGTCTATAATAAATAAATTGAGATTGCAAAGCATCTGCAAAATCTAAACACAATGTGTTTGCAAGAGGTCACTCAGAATATTATTTATTTATAAATATTGTAGAAAATTGTGAACTGATAGGAGTGATAAATGGCATAATAGTAAATCTGACTTACGTCAGTACTAATGAAGGAAAGAGAAACACATTAAGCAACTGATGCGACTTTACAATGCATTTTTTCCCTGCAATGCAATTTCTACATTTACTGAGATATCAAATTGAAAATCACTAAAATTACGGGAAATATACTAAGGTACGTTTACCTGGTTCAAATTTTTTTATAAATTAAAAAAAAAATTAAAAATTACTTTTTTATTTTAAATATTTTTGATTCGATAAACTTACCTTAATGAATTTACTTTAATTTTAGAAATTTCGGATCTGATAAGTAATACATGGCCTTAATTTTTTTTTTAAAGAACCTGGCCAAAACTTAATTCGATTTTAGATGCAATTATACAATTTTGAAGGAGTTTCATTAAATTTTTTTTAGATGGAAAAAGTGAAAGAGGATAAACAAAATTTTATTGGCAAGCAGAAAAGAATTCTTATCGACAAATTTTTATCTGTGATAATTTGATAATTAATGGAATTTTTTGTATATAATCTTTCACAAGATTGCATCTCATTCGTGTGGTTATCGACTATATTGATTGATAAATAACGCTAAAATTTAAATGCTTCTTGATTTACATCGAATGATGTAGAATTTTAATTTTAATCTAGTTTTTTAAAGAATTAAATTTAATATTTTCAATATTTTCTTAAATATCGTTTTTTACTTTCTAATGTTTTAAAATTCAGATGAGTTCAAATTTTCAAACGTTTCATTTGTAACGCTTTGAAATAAAAAAATTTTTAGGGACTCACTAAAAATACCGAAAAAAATACTTAATTATAAATATAAATAATTAATTGAATAATTACATGAATTAGTTTATTAACTCCGATATGCCAGATACTTCACAAAGGTTTTAAATATTTAATAACTCATTTTTATAATTACTTAATGTAATTGAATTAAATTTCGGAACTTAAAAAATGTTTGAGATTTCAATAATTCCCTATTTTTATGATTTTTATTAGGTATAAAATTCGGTTATTGTACAATTCGATAAATTTTGATTTCGATTTTTTTTTAATTTTAATTTTTTTCGATATTTTTGGTAAATCTCTATTTAAATATTTTCAAAATTCCAATTCTTCATTTAATCCAGAATCTCTATTTTTTTTAATCATCTAAACGCTGAAAATATCATTTTAAATATTTAAATAACTTGAAAATATGAAATAATTAATAATTGAAAAATATCAAGAAATTAAAAAAAATGAATAAATGTTTTTTTTCAGATTGGTACGCTATTTTTCTAGATTTGTGAATACACCGAAGCTGAGGGAAAATCTTTTGGAAATTAGCGCATTCTTCCTGGAAAATTTGAGTCTATTTTTCCCGAAAATGAACCAAATTTATGGGCCATTTCCGAAAACGGTCAAGTGCTATTTAAATATTACGGAATATAGTCAGAGTGAGTTATTCACTTATTTTCATCGACTAATTTATGCTGCACTTGTTTTTTTAAAAATATGTGAATTTTGAAAAATAACTGATCAGAATTCGAGCAATATTTAATTGTCTTCATTGTTTTCAAAAAATGCAGTACTGTATTACTTTTTTTAAAAACTTTATTTTGTGAATACTCCTTTTTAAAACTTTTTCTAGGCCTAATTTTGAAAATTTTCGGAGAAATGCAGCTACTTTTTTAGAATTATTCAAAATTCAACGCTTTTGTGTTTGTAGACTTTTACGGCTTTGATGATTTGAATGGTGAAGATGCGATTTTTAATAAGAAAGAGACTCTGAATTTGACTATGCGATGTAACAAATCTTGGAAAGATCTTACGCAATCGTCAAATTGTATTATTAACATGTCTGACTTAACGCCAATTGACGACACTTTTGAGAATATTCTTCAAGTAAGTAATGAAATAACCTGTACGATTTTTTATAACCGAGAAAACCCGGAAATTTCTTCGTTTACTGAAAATTTTTTAAGTTTTTAATCAAAAACTTTTTTAATGGTTTATGAATTAGTCACAAGGGATTATTTTTTTATTTCTAATAACGATCGTCAAATTCTAAAAAAAAACCTTTTAATATTTTTTTTCGTTCCTTAAAACTTCTTGAAACCCTCTAAAATCTCTTGAAATTTCCTTAAATCACTGAAAATTTCTGAAAATCCTTAAATCCTTTATATTCTTTTAAAATCTCTTGAAACTCGTAAAAACATTTAAAATGTTTTGATGAATTTAGAAGATTTCTAAATTTAAAATTAAATTGTAATGGTTGCCCTGAAACTTCTGATAATATTTTGTATTGTAATATAATTGAATTGCATTGCAGGCAACTTCGGATCAAGAAGCGTTGATGGCATATTATTACATGGATGAAGATAATAAAGTTCGTGTCACAAAAATATTCGATGTCACGGACACCGATAAACATTCACCAACGGAACTCGAAGTTGACTCAAATGTACAATTCGATGATTGGGACGAATCCACGTGGATTGCAAAACACATATTAACCGACGGTAAATTTACTTTTTTTCTTCTCTTTTTTGTGGTCGTATAAACTATTAATGTTTTAAAAAGCGAATGCACTTTTTTTGATTAATATTTAGAACTTTATTTAATTTACGTTATTAATAATATAGGCAAAAAAATATTTCCAGAGAGTTATTTTTATAAATAAATAATATAATAAATTGTTTTGTTCTTAGTTGTGTCTGAAGTGCCTTACGTGGACAACACTCGACGAAGTTCCGCAGATTCTTTTGATATTTCAATGGAAGAGGACGTCATCGATGGTTTTAACATTTTCTCCGATCCGGAAAGCGAATGGGGAATGGAACAAAGCAATAACACCCAAACCATCCTTCCTTTAATTTCTTCGACAGATAGTCGACCAGAAGTCGATCAGCCTTCGCATCCGGTCACCTAGATATTTTTCAAACCGATTAATCAAACACAAAAACAAAAAATTAAATATTAAAAAAATCTATTAAAGTTTGAGAAGAAAGTTTCCTAAAGAAAGTAATTTTGATATTTTTTTTAAAAAAATAGGCATCGAAATATGTAATATAAAACGAGAGAAGACACTTAAATTTTTATGAACCTTTATAACTTTATAAATTAGCAACTTTGATCGTATTTTTCGAATTCCCCAAACTTTTTTAAATCAATTTTTAAGTTCAGAATATTTAAAAATTTAATTAAATTAAAATTTGATCAATTTTTCGTATAATTACACTTTATAAATGTTTTATAATTAAAAATTATTAAGAAATTTTGAGCTTCGTATTAAATGCGGGTTCGAGTCTTGTTTTCGGCATTTTTTTATATTAACTTTCTGTTAATTATTTAAATGTCTATTTGTTTAATAAGCGGAATATTAATCAATTTTTCAAGGTAAACAAATAAAAAGCCATTTTAATAAACGGAAAAAAGTGACGACAGCGAGATTTGAACCTCCAACTTTATTACTACTTCGAGCACTTGAAGAGAAAAAATTTTGGGGAAATTTTTTATGTCAATTTACAATTAAGTCTGCGTTTCGGAAACATGGTGTATACCTTATATTATAACTTGCCGTAGAATAATGTAAAAAAAAAAACTCGCAGAGCAACAGTTTTTCGAGAGAAATGCACCTCATCATCTCACTTTTGAAATTTGTCGAATCATAATAAATTTACGAGTCAATAATTTTCGGTAGGGATTTAATTAAGAGTCTTGTATCCAATTTCTTACTTCAAGATTCAATTTCTTCAATTTACTCAAAAAATTATACAATTTTTAATAACAATATTTGTTAAGTTAAATGAAGAGATCGAATTTTGTGTTTAGAAATTGGATCAAAAACCCTTAATGGGATAATAGTATTTTTTTTCTCGCGAGTATGACAAAAATTGTGATTTTACCCGCTTCTGCTCCTTTTATTGCGAGAGTATATATATCCTTTTCAGAAATCCGCAATCGAAAATTCAATCAAAGAAATTTTGCAGACCTTTAATTTAGAAGAAAAAGCTAGCAAATATTTTATAAAGATTGAGTTTTAGGAAAGCGGATTTCGAAATTGGAGGCTAGTTAATAGTCTAATGACTAAAATAGCATGCAGCTGGGTCTGAATGCTCTCTTAAGGGTGTAGGAATCAAATTTTAATCTCAAAATACGATCCCTTCATTTTACTTAACAAATAGAACTAAATATTTTTTTCACTCTACAATGCTTCTCTTCTTTGGAATAGAAGTTTATCTATAGAGCTAAAAACTATTTAATTTTATTATTTTTTGCTTAAAATAAAGAAATCGAATTTTGATGTTAGAATTTAAACCCAAAACCCTCAATAGCCTTGAATAATAATTCGCTGCGAAACCTAGATTATTCAGTGATATTTATTTATTAGACAATGTCTATATTAAATTATTTAGCTTAATTTTTTTTTATTTAAAGTACTCGATATAGATTTCTATTCTAGTCTAGAAAAATAAATTAGCATTAGAATTTTATGAGGACTTTAAATTTAAAATAAGGAATAGAATTTTATTATATTTTTATATTGTGTTATTACAAGATGCGCTTTTTATTCTATTATTAAATCTGGAAACAGTCAATTTTTTCTTTTGAAAATAGATTACTGATTCTGGGAAAGTGATTGTTTGACTGAATTTGAGATGGAAGAATAAATAGTGAGTGAGGGAGTAAATAATGAAAACGCCTTTGATGCTTTGATGTTTCCAGATTTTGTGTGATTTCTAGAATTATTTTTCGATTGTGTAATGACTCGTGGCCGCATATGTTTACCAATACTAGTGAGTGATCACAAATATTACAATAGAACATTGTTGGAAGAGAATCGAGGCGGTCGCGTTATCTTCTTTGATATGTGGGTAATGTTAGATATCGCTATCGGCGCTCAAAACAACAAGAATCTTTTTATTCTTAAACTGATTTAGCTCCATAGATAGGAAACAAAGAGAATAAGAGACGATTGATTTATTTATTGCAATTTACGTAGAACGCAAATTAGCTCGAGATTTCGACCGTAATTTGTATATCGTCGATTATATTTTTATAACTCAGACTTTACGGGGTTGTCTTATCGACCATTTCACTGTAAAAACTTGTATGTGTATAAACAGGTTACCGTTACTAATTTTGTGATAATTATTTGAATGTCGATACCTAATTTTTGTAATATTTGTAAAAAAGAATTAATCTTTTTAAAATGTTCCTTTTTGAACGCCCTAAAAGATGCTGCAATCGTATTCCTACGCCCTAAATATTTTTAAATCCCAACGGACCTCCTCTCCTTTTAACATCTTAGGATAGATGATGGAAATCTTAGGATTGATAGAAAGGATAGAAAGGATAGAAAGAGAGATCCGGTCGGATTCGAAAATTTTCAGGGCTCGCGGAATCCCACATTCCCACTGCAGTTGTCGTCGGTGCCACAGATTTAAACTTAAATTGGAATATTATTTAGTATTTCTTTAGTAAAAATATGATATTTCTGAATACTTTGAATAAAAGTGTACAAAATTGAAGTGCACTCAACGTTCTCAATATCAACCAAATTTCTTTTCTCAAATGACACATCAATTGCACATAAAATAATATTTTTTAGTGTTTTAAACTGCGCGCCAATAGAAACCAATCAGATGTCGTATCGCAACGCATGCGTAGTGGTATCAAGTGAGATGGTTCATGCTGCGGTTTTCTACGTATAATACGTAATTTAAAAATGTAAAAAAACCCTATATGTAACTGCCAACCCTGGACCAAGTAGAGACTGACTTCGCTATAGTGTAGGAGAGTCAAATGTACAAATACATATAAGGCATTACAAGTGTGCGTGTGCAACATGGCATCACTTTTTAGATTTTCGCGACTTTTCTCGCTTACATCCAATAATTGTTTAAAAAAAATCAATAGCCCTTTACTCATTCCACAAAATTCTCCAGGTTTGTTCCTTTTCCGCAAAATTTTTATGAACTTCGTTCACTTGTATTTTTTTGTTATAGCATCCGTCGACATAGTCTCACTTTTTATTGACGATAATATTTTGATTTTCAATTTATTAATCTCCTTTTTAATGAGATAATTATAGGAGAAAGTATATAACTATAAACTAAACCAAAATCATTTTTATTAATTTTTGAAATTGCTTGAAAATCTGTTATTTCCGAGCTTGTTTTCAGGGTTTATGAGTTGTATTTTTCTGTTATAACCTTAAAATTCCTGTTTTAATTTCTTGTTTTTCTCAATTTTTTTTTGGTGAAAATCATGAAAATAGTAGAGACAATTTTTCAAATATTGGTTTATTCGTAAAAGTTTGCAAATTAAATCCAAAAAAATGTATTTTAGAAAGAAAATTCAATTTGAAAGCTTTTACGGACATTAATTTTATTAATTGGATAATTTGGCAAATTAGCTTGACTATAAATTAATTAACTATTAATTTTCTGATAAAGAATTTTTTTGTTTCATTTACTGAATCCTTTCTTTATTGCAGTTATTATTCATTTAAGATGTTTTTGTATTTTTATTCAAATTAGCTATTAAAAATCTTCAAGATGTTACGTAATTTTCTAAATATGTAATTGTCTCTTTAATAAATTGCAATTAACATTAAGAATAACAATAACATAATTTTTTTCAAAGTCTTGTATTTTTTAAGTAGTCATTCTGATCATCCTGTAATTTCAAAACTTATTTAATAAAGATAATAATAAACATAAATTAATAATAGTCCACAGATTATGGAGTCAACATGTTGCTGAATTAAGACATCATGTACCATGGATTCGCGATCCTCCAGTATATCAAACAGAGATTCCCAATACATCTGAAGAAGACGAAAAACTTGCGAATAGTGAGCATTATCTGAATTCTTTGAGTTTTTTATTTCATTAAATTCTCTGTATTCCTTAAATTATTTTGAATTCTCCTAATTCCGAATTTTTTTAGTTTTTCCAATTCATTTGAATTTTTTAGTTTTTTAAATGATGTGAATTTTATAATTTTCCAATTTATTTAAATTTTCGTACATAATTCTTTGAATTCTCGGAATTAACTAAATTAGTTTAATTATCTGGATTGTTTGAATCATTGTAATTATTTGGAATGATCTTGAATTAAAAATTATTTTTTACTTTTTGGTACTCTTTGAATTTTGTTTAATTCTTTCAATTCTAGCAATTCTATGCATTTTTATACTTTCTTTAATTCATTGGATCTTTTTAATTCTATGAACTCTAGAAAGCAATATTTTTGTTTATTCCTTTAGATTCTGTGAATTTCTTGAATTATTTTGAAGTCTCTTCATTCTTCGACTTTTTTGAATTTTCTAATTCATTTGAAATTTTATATGTAGATATATAATTCTCTAAATTTTGATATTCTTTTTAATTCCTCGAATTTTCAGAATTCTTTGAATTTGTAAAATTCTCTTAATTGCGGGAAATTTGATAAATTTTGATTTTTTATAATTCTTTGAATTCAATTTGTATTTACAGATGTAATAGAAGAGATCAATAACCAAATTGCAACTGAGAAAGCAGGTCGTCTTTTCGCAGTGGTTCATCTCTGCGGTAAACAGTTCAAAGTAACCACCAATGACATGATAGTCATCCAGGGTTACTGGCCTCCGAATCCTGGGGACAAACTACGTCTTGAAAAAGTATTACTTGTCGGCAGCACTGACTTTTCCCTCGTCGGGAAACCCATACTCAGTAAAGAATTGGTTTCTGTCGATGCGACAGTTATTGAGAAAACCTTTTCTACCACAAAGACGAATTTTAGATTCAAACCGAGGAAACAGTACCGTAGATTAAACTGTAAGAATCCTTCATTTTGATTTAAAAATTTTTAAGAGTCTTGACTTCAAGTTCAAACTTCAAAATTCAGTTTTCTTATTTTACTCAAATATTAGAATTAAGTATCTTTTCGCTCCTTAGGTGAACTCTTTCTCGAAATAGAAGTGTATCCGTAGACCGAAAAAACGTTTAATTCTAATTCTTTTTTTTTTCGTCAAACGAACAATTCGAAACTTATCTTATTATTAACTAAATTAATCGTCTGATTCGTAAGTGAAATGAGATCGAAACTTAAGCCTACCACCCTTAAACCATAGAAAAGTCAACTTTTCTCGATAATTGATTAAGAATATGTTGTTTCAGTTTGCAGAATTCAGTACACAATGCTGAGGATAAATTCAATCAATGTGCTTGGAAAAATTGGGGAGAAGAAGGAAGTTGAAGGACTCGATAGGATTTTTTAAAATTAGAATAAGTCTGTATAAATATTCAATTTGTAATCTACTGTTTGTATAAATAATATCTGATGAATTTTCTTTATATTACATTTTGAAGTTAGAGCTTGAATCCAACGATGTAAAAGAATACTGAAAAAATAATTCCCGAATAAAAATAATATGACCGAAAATTTCTTTTAAGGAAAGGACAAAATTACCGTAATTTCCATTTCCCGAGAATATAAAATTCCCGAAAAGTATTATACCCGAAAATAAAAAAAAAATAAAAAATGTTTTCTTAAAATTACTCTAAAAATTTATATTTAAAGTTTATAGAAAATTTTGTTTTCATAATTTCTATTCAAAATTAAAAAAAAAATTTTAAATCAATATTAAACAACATTGTTTAAGAGAAATTTTTAATTTTTATTTCCTTTAAATTACATATATTGAATTTATTTAAATCATCACTTATAATTATAAGTGATGATTT
>UCOH01000483.1:11227-84505 GCA_900474275.1 Synergus japonicus
TTAAGCTTTGAATTATAATTCAAAGCTTAATTTATCTTGGTTTAAATTTTCGCGCCACTACGACTGCAAAAATCGATAGCAGACCACAGACCCTACATTTTTTAAAAAATAGTCAAATAAAAGTCTCTAACAATGTGTTTAATCAAAGGGTACATATTAATATCTTTGGTTTAATTACCTCACCGAAATTGTATATTATCACTCTTTCTGAGTGAAACAAGAAATAGTTCAATCTTAACATAAAACAAATCAATTCTTCTGATTCGTCTAAAAAAAACGACTTTTATTGATTTCAGTGGTTTCAGTTAGTGGATTTTAAATATGGCGTCTGAAAGAATAACAGCTGCACCTAAAAGAAGGCAACCGCGTTAGACGAATGTTATACAACCTCGATCGTTTTTCTGATAATAATTCTTGACAATTTACGAGCAGTGCGAGAATGTTGACAAGAAAATTAGGACTTCCTTGTCTTGCTTGGGAGTAATCGGAAAGAGCCGCTTCAATGTATATATACAACGATTTGTTTGAAAAGCACTAATCCTTAGTAAGTGCTTGATATGGAATTGTGTACATATTCTTAGTTATTTGCTGTTCGTAGAGAATCGTCTGCTCTGATTTTGATTTTTTAATTTTTACTATGAAATATCGCCGGGCTTCCTGTCGTTCTTATCGGTTTTCCGGTTGGTAAAATTTATGACATTTTAGAGTTTAAGTCTGATAAATGAATTCGTTTTCTCGTCATAAATACAAAGTTCGTCTATTTATGGATTCATCTATTTAAAATAATACTAACTTTTTTTAAATACCTATTAAAAAAAAATTATGTACTGCATTTAACAATAGTTTAACCTCTCTTGAAGTGTCTTTGAATCTTCTAAAATTGATTAATTATTGCCTGAAGGGGTTCTCAATTCTCTTTTTTTAAAAATTGTTTAACTAAAAAAAAATCTTTATCTAGTAAACAATTTTTCCTCTGCTAAACAATATAATACACTGTCATTAGTTTATATCACTTCTTCGTTATCACTTTTCCTGTTTGTACAATAAATTTATTTTTAAATTTATTGTATAATGTATAAACGTTCCTTATCGTCGTTTTCTTTTTTCTTCTGCTACGAACAATTAATTGTGATTGTTAGTTTTTTAATGTGATACTTAAAAACAAAATACAAAACTTTGAAAGGGATAGAAAAATGGAGATTAAAAGAGATAGGAGCGATTTTAATTCAGAGGGACATAGAATGAAATAGGTGAGAGATAGAAGGAGACATAGAAGGGAGGATTGAAAGAGACGCGTGATTTTGATTGAAAAGGATATAGAAAGGTATAGACGAGAATAGGTGGCAGATAGGAAACAATTATTTAATAATGAGAAAATCTTAATGTTTCTATATATATATTTTTTTTATTTTAGAAATGCCAGAAACCGTTGAGTTACAGCATTTAGTCGACGGCGATGCAGAGCGTCAAACTTCGACAGCCTACCAAGAAAGATTTTATCCAAAATGTAAACCGTGTCCATACTTGGGTTTACTACTAGCGACACTTTCGTCGCTGTTTTTTTCCCTCTGCAGTGTTATCGTAAAAGGATTGGTAGATATAAACCCCATGGAACTTGCTGCCTTTAGATTCGTTGGGGTTTTACTCCCAACGATTCCAATTTTAATCTACAAAGGTGAACATCCCTTTCCAAAAGGCCGCAGATTTATGTTAATTTTACGGAGCTTCGTGGGAACGACGGGATTAATGCTCAGCTTCTATGCCTTTAGGTCAGTGATATCAGTACTATTGTAAAATAATTATTTATACATTTTTTCGTTCTGTACACACATTTCTATTTAAAACAAAAAGTAGTAGGACAGAGCGAGAAAATATCTAATTTTAATATTTGTCAAATAAAATAAAGAATTCGAATTTTTAAGGATAGGAATTGGATCTAGCACCCTTAAAAAAATGTTTAAATAATCTTTTCTTTTTCAGGCACATGCCTCTAGCTGACGCGTCAGTTGTCGTCTTCTCGGTGCCCGTCTTCGTAGCCATATTTGCAAGAATATTTTTGAAGGAGCCCTGCGGACTCTTTAACGTTCTGACAGTTTGCCTCACGCTTATTGGAGTCTTGCTAATCACAAGACCACCTCTACTTTTCGGGCACACGATAGAATCTCTTTCCGATTCCCAAATCGAAAACGATCAGCCTGACCTATGGGGTGCGGTTGCTGCCTTCTCGGCGACGATTTTTGGTGCCAACGCCTACGTCCTGCTCAGAGCTTTGAAGGGCCTTCATTTTTCAGTCATAATGACAAATTTTGGGTCCTTTGCGCTTATCCAGACGATCATGGTTTCCTGGGCAATTGGCGCTCTCTGTATACCCAGGTGTGGCACTGACAGACTTCTGGTGGTGGCACTAGCGTTTTTCAGCTTTGGGGGACAAATTCTTCTCACTCTGGCCCTTCAGATGGAACAGGCGGGACCTGTAGCCATTGCTAGGTCAGCAGATATCGTTTTTGCATTCTTCTGGCAAGTGTTGTTCTTTAACGAAATTCCTAATAAGTACTCAATAGGAGGCGCTATTCTAGTCACGAGTTCTGTTCTACTCACGGGATTGAGAAAATGGGCGGTTTCCTTACCAGAAAATTCCACTATGAAGAAATCACTTGGAATATTAGCGATTTAGGTATAAAGAATCGAAAAGTTGTTTGTAGGGTTAGTTAAAAGGGATACTGTCTAAGATTGCAAATGTTTATTAGGAAACGAAGATTAAGTTTTTACTCAGTTTAAACGTTTCTGAAGCCAGTAAATATTATTAAACGCAGTTTTGTAGCATTGTTACATTCTCCTTACATTTTTTTTACATTCATGTTATATTTATGTACCTTCATGTTACATTTACGTTACATTTTTGTTACATGTATGGTGCAATTTTAACATTTCTGTTACATCTATGATACATTGACAATATGTGTTTTAAATTTATGCCACACACATGTTACATACATATTACATACATTTATGTAACAAATTGTTTTTTTAGATTTGTTCAGTATTTGGGCTATAATATTTACTGGTTAACAAGTAAAAACTAGAACATTTTATAATCACTATTGATTTTTGTCTCTTCTACAAATTGCTGATCTTGACATTTGCCATAGAGTGTTCTTAAGAAATGGTGATTAACTGTACAGTAGAAATCGATTGTTTTATTTTAGAAAAAGTACCTTCTTAAGCTTATCAGAAAACCTTTTCTTCCTTCAATTGTACAATATTAAAAAAGTTATCACTTACATTAGAATTGCATAAATAATGAATATTATGAATTCGAAGGTAAAGTTAACTAGTAAGGAAGGTATCCCAGGAGTCTCTCGCCTATTTTAAGGATCTTGATATATTTTGTAGAGGACTAAAAACTAAGCGATACGTATTTTTTTATCTGTCATTAAACGGTTTAAGGGGTTGAAACAGTCCCTCAAATATGGAAGTAACAAGTGACTGTTTGATTGGTTCATATGGTTTAAAATGAATCCAATTGGTACAGCTGCATCACAATAAGGTATGAAAAACGATATTTGTTCAAGGGAAAAATTAAAAAAAAATGTTAACCATCAGGGGTAACCATCCCTAAACACATTTTATCATAAATATGCATATATACGACTCGCATTTTTGATGAAACTGTGTATACAGGGGTTTTTGGGATTGTTGAATCCTAATCCGAAATAAAAATTGCAAAATTCAAAATGGCAGATAAAAAAAATTGTTATTTTTTTTTTATTTAAAAAAGAAATTATTGGTACTGTACACCATATGTATATCAAGATCATTAAAATCAATGAGGAACACTCGGGATACCTTACTTGTAAAATTTTCGCTTTGCATCTTTGCAAACGTGAAATTTTTTACGCGTAGGACAAAAAAAAAAGCAAATAATTATTTTTTAAGTTTACTCAGGTAATCCTTTCATATTGCTGAATTATCGCGCAATTTACGACTTGACTCTAATAACTAATAACTTCGGCAATAATATACTTCAAGGCGCTAGAAGACACTTAGTAATATTATATTTTTAACAGGGCACGTATTTGAACTAAAATCAAGTGCAAAATAGTTTAGAATATTTAAATAACGCGCCTGAAAACTATAAAATATAAAAATTCAATTATTTAATAATTTAATTAGTGAACTTTAAATTAAAACATTTTTTTCTGTATTTTTCGATAAAAAGATCCGATATATAAACACTTTTGCTACTTAAATGCATGAAATCAGCTTCGACTGCGTATTCAAAATATATAGGCTGGTACTTAGAGAAAAATGTTTTTTCTCTAGTTTCAAAGTGTGATACCATTACACATTCTCAGACTGATTGATTAGTTTAGTCAATAAAAGTTTCTCACAATAAGATTCATAATTAATAAAGAATGAATGTGTAGAATGAAAAAAAAAATTTGAAAAATTCAAATCTCGAAATTATAATCAAAATGATTTGCTTTTTTAAAAGAATATTTGCTGCAACATATTCTTTTAAGGTCATTTACTACTTATCCGATTCGTACTTTTAATAATGATTTGGTACCAGATAAACGTACCTTAGCATATTTTCTTTTATTTTAGAATTTTTCAATATAATATGAATAATTTTAGAAATAAAGTTGCAGAGAAAAAAATATCGGCAAGATAGAGATCGGATAAGTAATACGTGGCCTTAAGTTGCCTTAAGGCTTAAGAGGGCATGCGATTCCCGTAGAAATCATACTTTATCGATTTCAAGAAAAGTTAATTTCTGTTTTACCCATATAATACATTTTTAAAACTGTCAATCCCAGTTTTAGCAAAGAATATTTATTGTGAAAAAAATCTCCTGAAACTTTCTGCACACTTCTACATATTTATAATAAAATGAATTGGGGTAAAAATATATCTCATTGTATTATTTGTGAAGTAAAATGAGCAATTCGATTTTTAAGATTAGAACTCTTAAACTTAAGCCCAATATGGCTTTTAATATTGACTTAACAAAATTGCAAAATTTAAAATCGTGAAACCGATATGGCAGTTCTTGCGGTTTAAAAAAAAAGTATATATAATTTTATTTTGTTTTAATAAAGATTTAGGACCAGATAAACGTAAATTCATTCTTTTACTTAAAATATTACAAATTTTCAACTCGATATCTCAACAAAATAATGTAGAAATTGCATACTGCATAGAAAAAACTGCCGGTAACGTAAGAATCGGTCTTATCCGATCCCTACAATACCGACATGTTCTTCTCTGTTTAGGAGTTATTACCATAAGAATAACTTTAGTTTCATCAACTTTATCCTGGTAATAATAAACATTTTTTTGCAAAAATTAAGGCATTATCACTGTTTCGTACAGATGAAGGTAAATGGCTTAGTTTTACTGAAAAATATTTATTATTACAAATGTATAGTTAGCGAAACTAAATTTGTTTTTGTGATAAAGTATCACATGCCCTTAATACTCAATATAATTTGAAAATTGATAATTGGAAAAAACGTACGTATAATTTATCAAAAAAATATTTATTTATTTATTTATTTATTAAAAGCTAATTAGAGCTAAGGAAAAAAATAGTTTGCTGTCAAATTCAACAGACCAAAAAACTAAACATGTATAAGAAGCAAATTGGTCCGAATTGTAAAGATGTGTGTGAAAATATTCTAGATACATTACAATAAAGCGAAAATTGTTACTCGAAGGAATAATTTACATGAAATAAACGATGTGAATTTATTAAAGAAGAGAATTCTCTATAAAATTTATAGAAATCATTTTATCATTCCCCCATGAATTTTTGATTAAAAAAGTCTGACGTACTTCCTGTTATTTTATTGATCAATCATCGCAAGGTTGAGATCTGTGTTAGAGATTTAAATTGTGACTAGAATAGTTCGAATTGTAAGCACACTTTAGTCCTTGTAAAATATAAAAAGGTAAAACCCTAAATTATTATATCCTGTTTGCACTTGTAAATAGGAGTAGATTTTCCTATATCACAGATCTTCATTTATATATAATATATTATAAAAGTACAACACCTTTATTACTAAGCAGATACCATAAAGTTAATGAAGAGGTTGATAACGAGATTAATATTTTATTAAAAAACACATATTATTATTTGAAGTATCTGGGCTGGAACTCGGACACTTTTTTTTCGTTTCCAGAAAAATTTATTTTTAATATAAGTAGTTTATAAATTCATAATTTATACATATATATATATATATATTCATATTTATATAATTTCATTCTTTGAGTAGGTATAATCTGATCTTTTATTTAATAATTAGTTTTTAAAAATAAATTTGAATTTGTATTATTATTTATTTGAGAAAATTTACAAATGATTTCCTTAACTACATTTTACAGGTCGTAAAATTTATTTATAATATAAATTTAAGAATTAGTTAAAATTATCTAATTTCCATCAATCAATTTTGTTTATTAGACGTTTTGTATCGTCCGATCAGTACTTGCTTTGCATTGTCACGAACAGTTCTTTCCATAATCGCACGCGCTTCTCTCAGCACTTTTATATTAAAGTGACCATTGTTAATAGTTGTGAATTAGCATTGGCGATAAGAAAAAAAAACCTCTTTCTGGTTATGAAATTCAGGGCAAGATTTCTTGTCTCACAGTGTACAGTGTGAAATATAAATTTCTGAGTTTTTTTATTTTGAATCTCAAACAACAACACAAAGCCGATTATTATAAAAAGGATAGGAAATTGCACGAAACAAAAAATGATCAAGCCCTACAATAAAACACTTTATTACTTTGGTGGTAAGATAATTTTGTAATTAATCCGAAATTTCTATACTTAATTATTTTTTTCAACATTTTTCCAAAATTTGTTCTCATTAATTATTTTAGACTCGCGTCCAGGAAGAAAAAAAACTTGGAATAGGTCAAAAAATTTGATAGGTGGAAAGATTAATTCTCGAGGAGAAACTGCTGGGACTAAAGAAGAGAAAAAAATTGAAGGAAAGAGGCTTAAAAAGCCTTCGCATTTGTTAAATCATTATATTGCAAATAGCAGTATTCATGGTTTGAGATACGTATTAGATCCAGAATTATACACTATTGAAAGATTCGTTTGGTTTCTATTTTTTATAACATCGATTGTGGCTACAACTTATGTTGCTTGGATTGTAACTACCCAATTTCAAGTAATGATTCAATTTACATTTTGTTTATTAATGTTATACTCAATTTTTACCAAATTTTACACTGTTTATACAGTCGCCCCTTCCAGTAGCGTAACTACGATGATGGAGGCCCCAGATATTTTTTCAGCAGGTCCTCCCCCTGAAAAAAAAATTTGAATTGCATCATTTATCCAGCAAAAAATGTCAAAACATTGTTTTTCAAAGGTTTTTGACAGCCCCTGATTTTATGGGGCCCCAGACAACCTACCTAGCAAGCTGGCATTAGTTACGCCACTGGCTTTGCCACATTGAATATTTACTTTCTTTGAAAGTAAATATTCAATGCAAAATTCTTTGATATTAAATATAATGTTTTATAATTAAATATAGAAATTAAAATTTTCTATATTATCTTAATAGATAATAAATTTAAATTATAAAATATATTAAATAAAAATTATTAATCGAATTGGATTTCTATTCGAACCTTCCATTAGGGTTGATATTTTTGGTTTAACATGATTCTTTGTAGGATGCACCAACCGTAACAGTAATTGAATCCACAAGCTATAAAGTTTCCAGTATACCCTTTCCAGCTGTAACGATTTGTCCACGGGATCGAGTGGACTGGAAAAAAGCGATGAAAGTCGAAAGTGAATTTGTACCCTCAAATAATACAAATTCTGTTAAAATATTTCGAAAATTGCTTACAACTTTATCAAGTATGGCTTTTGCACGATTTTACGAAGTCAATTTCTTAAAAAACGTATCACTTACAGAAATTGGGGGTGAGAAAAAAGTTAATAAAAAAATATATTTTGTAAAAATGTTACATAAGTGTTACATTTATTTCAAATGTATGTTTTGTAAATATTACATGTATGTTACACAAGTGTTATATACAATATGTTATACAATGTTACTTTTATGTTACACGTTTGTTACATAAATGTTATATATATATATATATATATATATATTCTACACGATAAAAATACTTTTATACAGATATCAACGTCACTGATCTTCTTTTTAAAGTCACTCCAAGTTGCAAGGATATATTATCAGCTTGTTGGTGGCGTTATGACGACAAGGAGTGTTGTGAAATTTTTGAATTGCAAAAAACTGAATACGGATTTTGTTATTCTTTCAATTCGGCCACTTCGGAGACTTTGCGTACCGCCAAGAAAGGCATAGAAATAACATCTGGGTATGGTGATAGAAGTGGACTGAAATTTACTTTGCATCTAGGAAAAACTGACTCACCTCCTACTCAAGGTAACAGAAAGCAGAGATTAAAGTTTTTACCAAAGTATTAAACCAGAAGGAGGGTCAATAAGGCTATTTGTTTAGGAAATGTCAGAACTGGCTCCCAGTCGGTAATTTTGATCCCTTCCAAAGGCAACTGAAATTAAAAATATTTTGTTCAGTATCGGTAAAGAAGATTCATTTTACTACCTTCAGTTGATAAAGAAGAATCTCACTTTACCATCAATCGGTAAACAACCATTTTACTTTACCATTAAAAGGAAATGAAAGGAAACTACCCAATAATCACATAGGGGAACAAAATCACCCATCTTGAACCAGTTCTGACATTGGCCTAAAAAGTGACCTTATCGACCCTCTTATTTTTAATGAAATTATTTTCAGATGTAATTCGCGGTGGAACTCTGCTTATAAATCATCCTGACGTTTGGCCAAGTACGGGTCAAGCCATAGCATCAGGAATGTCACTCAGTGTAAATTTAAGATGCACTTCTGGTTACGCAACGAATCAAGTTCTTAATCTTCGTCCCGAAAAAATTCCATGCAGATATGGTTCCAATAATAAAATTTACAATCAAGAAACGTGTATCTCCGATTGTAGACGTATGCACGTCAAAAAACATTGCGGCTGCAATCCCTCTTATTACTTTCAGACAAGTAATAGTGAATTATAATTTTCTATTGTTCAGCATCTATTATTTTTGATAATCTTCTATATCGACCGCCAGTAAAAACGGGGGATAATATTACAGAATTCTGATTTAACGACTGTAGATGAGGAAGTACTCTATATTACTTGCAGTCGATAAATAAGAACAGTCTTATTAGTGTGTCCATGAACTCTCTTTTACCAGCGGTAGATAGGAAAGTATTCTTTATTATCTACAGTGTGTAATTCTTTCAGCTCGTACTCCGGAGTGCAACATCAAGGATTTTATCTGTTTGATAAAACACAATGGTACTGATGACTTATTTTCTCATATTAACAGTTTTATACACCGAGAAAAATAATTTAAAAGAATTTCATATGCAATTTTTTTTGTAGAGATTTTCACAAACTATCAAATACCAGGAGATAGCCAACACATCGAAGAAGACGAGCCGATCATGTTTTGTCAGTGTCCACCCTCCTGTGATTTTTACAATTACATGACAAATATTGTAGCTATACCAATTGAAGAGGAGAATGATATAATGCTAGATATACATTACGAGGGACCGACAAGTATACGTTATAAGATGGAAGTCGTCCTTACGAGTCTGAATTTATTAGGTATTTAAAATATGATTATTAGGTAGTTTTCTTTCTTATCAGCTGATGATAAAATAAAATGTTTGCTTACCAACTGATTGTAAAGAGAGATTTTTCTTTATCGAACAAAGGTAGTGAAAGGAATCTACTTTACCGATACTTAAAAAAATATTTTTAATTTCAGTTGCCTTTGGTGGGATTTTTGGTCTCTTTTTGGGTGGGTCGATACTAAGTATAGTTGAATTTCTTTACACGTGTTTTGTTGGAGCCTGTGGCCGTTTATACCAGTATTTGAGGAAGAAAAAGAGAAAATCTAATATCGAAGAATTTCCTAGGGTTACTCCAAGAATATATATAACTGATTTTCCTCCTATAGAATCAAATATAATTATGCAATAATCTGCAAAAGTGTTAACTGAATATGTATTTATAAATAGTTATATATTAAATGTCAGGGGCGGATACAGGGTGGGGGGTTTAGTGGGTTCAAACCTCCCCCGAAACTTTTGACATTGTATATCCAACAGAATAATAATAATAATAATAATAATAATAACAATAAACATACAAAAAGTCGATGTACTGTCCATGAATATTTGAAACCCCCCTCGAAATATTTTTCTGGATCCGCTCCTGTAAAATATAGATCTCAATATTTCTCTTCTGTGATTCTGCTATACAGCTTATAAATTATGAGAAAGAGGGAGAGAGAGAGAGATATAGGTGGAAGTGAAATGATGTAAACTGTAAAAGAAGGGAAATATTTTTACACATTTTCCATGCAATTTCTTTACAAATCTGGAAATTCAATAAAAGTTTTAAAACATTGGAATTTAGCTTTTTCTTTGTTTTAAGCGTAAATACTAACTTTTTCTATCCCTAGATTTGTATTGATTTTTTATTTAATTTTTGCTTTTATTTATTTTTTGTAGTGGTTTTACACTTTCAATATTTATCAAATTCTTTACTACTGATAAAATCTAGTATATACTTCAAGTCAATCGTTTAATAAAAAATTGTAAACTACAGAATATTTCAATGTAATTTTTTGCTGTAATTTTGAGATTGATGTACTTATGATCGATGATAACTTATTTACATGTTCGTACTTTTATTATCGCTTAGTCGCCGTTTAGTCACGAACAATTTTGCTTTAGTGTACAAGTTACTCTGATCATTTCTATCAGTAGTTAAAATATGAATTAATATTAAAAGTGAGATATTAGTGAGGTGTTTGTTCTTTTTACACTGGAAAGAGATTATAGAAGAAAAAAATGGCTAATTAAAGATAAATAATATTTCTAATGTTAAAATTTTAATTAATTACAACTCTAAAATAAATCTCTTTTAATATTGATTTAATTTTCCGACTTTAATTACGATGAAAATTAATAGTAATAGTTCTCCCAAAGGTTTTTTAGGTGTGTTTGTTTTCAATAATAATTAATGATTTTTAATTTTTATTAATTTATTATTTACATTTACTTATTAAATTATAAATAGGACCAACTTATAAACCAAAAAAGGCTTGGCATTCCTCTGCAGATTGGATACCAAAACGAAACAATTCAAAAATATCTACCGACCTCGAAAAGAAGAAAAAATCCAAAGAAAAACGAATTAATGACCCGTCGGACTTATTCGATAATTATATTAAAAACGGGAGTATTCATGGATTGAGATATATATTTGATACGGAATTATACAAAATTGAACGATTTCTTTGGTTTATATTCGTGGTAATATCTATTACCTTTACAGTTAAAACTATCTGCAAAGTTTCTGCTGACTTTCAGGTACATGTAGATAATTATTGATCAAATTGGAATTGTCGGAATTTTTTTTATTTGTTTTTATTACCGGAACATTTTATAAGAATTTTTTTATCAAATTTGAAATTTTAATTTTTTTAAAAATATTTTCAAGAACGATTCCTACCTTACCGACATTTTATTTCGTTGTAGAGAAAAAAATGTCGGATGGTAGGGATGGGATAAGTAGTATCCATTGTTTTCAATTTATTTATATGCTGCATCTCATTGAATAATAGTTACATTTTATTTAGGCTGCACCGACAATTACTGTAATAGAATCGACGAATTATAAAGTTTCTGGTTTACCTTTTCCAAGCATTACAATTTGTCCACGAGATCGGGTTGATTGGAGAAAAGTGATGGAAGTAGAAGCTGAATTAATTGATCCTTTAAATGAGACAAAATCTGTACAACTCTTCAGAAATCTGATGACAAGTTTATCCAGCATATCTTTTGCAAGATTCGACGAGATGTTATTTCTGAAAAATGTGTCATTTAACGGACTAGAGGGTAAACTTGAGTAAACATCTTAATTATAATACATAATAAATATATTATTATAAAAAAATCCTAAATCAAAAAGAAACCAAAATTGGGGACGTAATTTATTTATATATAGATCCCTGTTGGAAGTAAAAAGATAGAAAGTCTATCTATTTGAATCTTTTTCAATATTCAGGATTGAAATAGAAAGGAAAAGTGTATCCAAATGTATCCTTTCCTATCCATGCCAATCTATTTGTATCTCTACAATAATCTCTTTCCTTTTGAATCTCTATCTTTCTATCTTTCTGTATCTTTCGTCTATCAACGCCAGCTATCCACATCTAATCACGCTAATCTTTTTCTATCTCTTTTGCAATTCATGGATGTAAAGTGTACACTTGGGGGGGGATAGAAAATCTCTAAAATCTCTATATTTCTCTATCTTTTTACTTCCAACAGGGATATGAACTTACTTACTTCGGATTGATCGGATACGCTCGGATACAGACTTCGGAATGAAACAACGAATAGAAAGAAATAATTTAATAACACATCATTTCGTTTGTAATTTAGATATCAACATAACCGAAGTTTTGCAGAATGTCGTTCCCTCATGCGAAGATATTTTTTCATCTTGTTGGTGGCGTTATGATTATCAGAATTGCTGTGAAATTTTTTCCCTACAAAAGACTGAGTATGGATTCTGCTACTCTTTCAATTCGGCAACATCAGAAAATTGGAATCCGAACATCCAAACAATACTCAAAACATCAGGATTTGGCGAAAAGAGTGGTCTCAAAGTTACGCTTCATTTGGCAAATATTACTCCACCACCTGCACGTACTTATTGTTAAAACTAGTTAAATAAGTGGTGTATAGGTGTAGTGGTTCTACCACGTCACTTACCGACCGAGCAAAGTTCTGTATCATACTCAATTACTCTCAGTTGGTAATGCAGATATGTCGATATGTCAAGGATCGACCTATGAGCGAGGGATTACAGAACTTTGTAAAGACGCTGAGGCTGAGGCCAATCACATGACAGAAATATGCATTACCGATTGAAAGTAGTTTAGCATGGAACGGAATGTTGATCGGTGGTAGCCCCATAGCTATATACTATTGGTTAAAATAATTAAAACTTCGATCCAAATTCTAATCTCAAAATTCAAGTAACATTTTGCTCTGTAGTTGATTGATCTCTTTTGAAATAGGAATCCCACAGTTGGCTGCCTGCGCTCGCAGCACACATTGGCATCCCATTGAAGAAGTGCTGCTATTGGTTAATATTTGATGTGTGTTTCAAAATCGAATTAATTTACGTCGACTTTGAATTGCGCGCCAGATTACAGCCAATGGCAGAATTTCACCAACAGGAATCTAACTTTGCTGGACCGAGCACTGTGCTTCCCCCGCCTCTCTATTGGAAGTAAAACAATATTTCGATCATATCTCTTTCAATCTCCTCTTCTCTATTTCTTTTTATCGCTCGATCGCCTATCCCCATCTATCACTTTCTATTTCCTTGTATATCGAAATGCACTCTTATATAGGTATGTTTCAATCCCTCGATTTCAACAATTCCGCCAGTTCTAAACCTATATAAAGAATGCTAATTTTGAGATTAAAACTTGGACCTTCGTGCAACTTGAATCAAGACTTTTTTTTTAGATAACTTGAAAGGACTAGGCATTGAATCGATCATGGAAAAAAAGCGGAAATGTGAAGGTAAAAAATGAATTACTTAAGAGAAAAATGTATCAATAATTGCTGATACGATGGTATATCGATACTTTTCCCTATCCGATCCTTACCTTACCGACATTGGTTTCTCTGCAACGTTTCTTCAATGTCTGAAAACAATGTCTGTATAAGGTAGGAATGGGATAAGTAATACATAAATAATACATTAGTAATACATTTTTTTATAGATTTGATTCGTGGCGCCACTTTGTTCGTAGATCACCCAGATGTTTGGCCAAGTTCAGGTCAAGCTATTGCAGCTGGGATGGCCTTGAGTGTCAACGTACAATGTACTTCCGGTTATGCGACAGAAAACGTTTTAAGTCTCAGTCCAGAAAAAATTCCTTGTAAATATAGCAAAGGATTCTCTTACTCACAAGAAACTTGTATATCGAATTGCAGAAAAGCCCATGTGAAGAAACATTGTAACTGCAATCCATCATATTTCTTTCAAAGTGGTATTTACTAAAAAATTACTGTAGAACCTATAGATTTACTCTCTTTTTCCAAATAGAGGTATTTAAATTCTTTAAGAATATTAAGTTATATAATTTATTAAAATTCATTTATCGTTTATTTATTAGTATATTATATTATTATATTATATTTTATAATTAATATTATTATTAATTATATTTTTTTAGTATGGCTCCATTTATTACAAAAAGATTTGAAATTATATAATTTTCTTTTTTCAGGAGGAGCTCCTGATTGCAAAATCAAGGATTTCATCTGTTTAATAGAGCACAATGGTAATAACTAAAAAAATTATTAATATATCAAGAGCATTAAAAAATCTGATGTTTAAATTATATCTCGATTTTACAGCTATTTTTACTAATTATCAAATCCCAGGAGATAATCGACGTATCCTACCGAATGAGCCTATAATGTATTGCGATTGCCCACCTGCTTGTGATTTTTTTCATTACGACACGAGAATTGCCTCAATACCAATGTCGAATAAAAACGAAATATCCATGGAAGTTCATTTTGAGCATTCCACGAGTACACGTTATCGAATGGAAGTTGTTCTTAATGGCCAAAATTTATTAGGTATCTAAAGTTTAATTATTTAGTAGTTTTTCTTTTTACCGACGAATATTAAAGAAGAACCTTTATGTACCAACTGATGATGAAGAAGATTTCTTCCTTAACGGTTGAGGATAAGATTAAATTCATCTATGCCGATCAATGGTAGAGTGATAGTCTTTGTAACCGACCGATTTTTTAACGCATAGAAATAAGAAATATCTTTGATGGTTACAGTCGAACTTCTGTCATTGGTTTCGAATGTATATTTATATAAAAAAAGTCATAGCCTAGTTTGTACTTATAGATTATCAGTAAATCTTGAAAGAATTTAATTCGATCTAATTTTTTACCAGTAATTAATTTGTCTATTAATTTTGCAGTTTCTTTCGGTGGCATTTTTGGCCTGTTTGTGGGGGGTTCAATTTTGACTTTAGTCGAATTTATATACACCTGTTTTGTATCACTTCTCAGTGGCTTATTTCTGTACGTAAAGACTAAGAAGAAGAAGAAAAAAAGAACGGACCAGGCGCAGATAAAAGAAAATCTCAAAATATATACTATTCCATCTTTAAGGTCAAAAATAACACCACATACAGCATGCACCTAAAAAATGAGCTGTAATTCAAAACTAAAGTGAGATATTAGAAAAATTTATTAGATATAAAAAATGTTGTTAAAAGTTGATTATTTTAAGAATATTTATATATTTATTGATCGGTATTAAAGCGCTATCTTACAATTTCGCTTAGCTCATATATTAATTGAAGTAATAATACTCAAGTACAACATGAGAGTTAAATAAATTTTAACCTATGTTAACATTAATTTTTGGTATAAATTACGAGCCTATCATATTCCTATATCCATGCCAATCTTCGCGAATAATTTCTTATTCTCCAGTTATCCATGCCAATCTTTCCTCACTCTCCGCCTATCCACACCAATATTTTTCTATCCCTTTTGCAATCTATAACTGCCGTCCCTATTTATCTTTTTCAATCCTTATTGTATAGTAATTTTAATAATTTCCTTTAGCAATTTAAATTTCTTTTAAAATTCAAAATCATGAAACTTTTGCCACATTTTAATTATGATTATGATGATTATGAGTAGTATCTAAATCTATGACACAGAGAAGAGGGCATTAAAAGTACATAGATCCACTTTACAGAGAAAAAAAAAGTTCACTAAATTTTATAGATCTTTTAATATAGATCGTTAAAATCTTCTTGGTCTCGAAACTTTAAAAAAGAGAGACAGTTCTATAAAACTGTTGTATAAGTATATGCGTCAATCGATTGACTTTTGTTTACGATCAGATTATAGATCATCATCCTAGATGCATCCATTTAATTCACTTTGTCACGAACCCTTTAACTCGATGGGTACATACTCTATACTCGGTATATTATTTATGTTTTGTCATGACTGTTACAATATTACAATCATGCTGTAGCGGAAATATGAAAAATCTTCATATAGACATCTATCTGATTCGTCTTTATTCTTTATTTATTTAAAAAGGGAAAGAATCGCAAGAGTATAAGTTTCAGTATTAGTTTAAAAAGTGGAAAGTTTGAACACGCAATTTGTACAACAATGTACGAAGCTTATAAAGAAGCATTCTTAAGTGACAAAGGTATACCACATTGTGTATTTGTCGTTTTTACTATATAGGCTCTATCTTTTCCTATCTCTGTCTATATTCATCCCAAAAAAATTTTTATCTCTTCTTTATCCATTTTCTCTATCTTTTTCTATCATGCAGTCTATCTCTTCAAAAAAAAAATGTAATAACTCTCTTTTCTCCCATTTTCATTTCGTTTCTATCCTTAGTGTTAAACTTATCAATTGTCAAATTTTTAACAGGAGTTGTGTCGTAAAAACCAGTATCACTCAATCAAGAAAGCTCTATCCCAATCTATTCCTTGTGTAGGTTATACCTAACTCTGTCTCTTTTAATCTCTTTCTTAAATCTATAACTTATATTATCTTGAATCTCCTCATTTATTTCTCGTTTATCCGATCTCTATCTCTTTCAAGCTTGTTGTCAGTATATAATCACTAATCTATCTCTATCAGACCACCCTTTTGTCTTTAACGTATCATCTTCCTTGTTTGGAACGTCTGATATATGTTTATTTCTTATTTTCTTGCACTAATATGGTACGTTCTACACTTTCAATCTACTTTAATCTTTTTATTTGAAGCGGATACTTTAATCCGCTCTTCTCTATCTCATAAATATTACTTATAATCATAATTAAACTGCTGTATAAGTTTTCTTGTTTTAGATTTTAAAAGAAATTCAAATTTCGAAAAGAGACACAATAGCGAATTGTCATGATTAAAGGCAAATAGAAATAGAAAAATATAGTATGTGATGATGGTATAAAAAGATTAAAATGATTGTAATGTGCCCTGATAGTAATTCCCAGTAGGAATTATTAAACCCCACTTACAATTAGATCTAAAATCCCCAGTAAATAAATCGTCTCTTATCTCCTAATTTTCCAGTTGAAATCAGAGGTGCCAAAAAACCTTGGAAAACCTCTGTAGATTTCACAATTCATCTGGAATCACACCAAACTACCGAAATTAAAAAAGTAAAGGAAGAAACGGAGAAAAAGCGATTTAAAAATCCTACATATTTAGTTAAACATTACATGACGTATAGCAGTGTTCACGGAATGAGATACATAGTAGATCCTAAATTATATAGCATTGAAAAAATTATTTGGTTTATTTTCGTAGCGATATGTATTTCATTCACAGGTCAAATAATCTTTACGCTCTCCGAAGAATTTCGTGTAAGTCAATATTTTTCGGCTAGACAGGGGGTAACAATGAAAGTCATGGTGACAAATTTTTATTACTTTTAATACTGAGTATAGGTAATATCGACTTTAGGTAATACCAACTGCAAGTAATATCGATTGCTGGTATTGCTGGTAATACCAACTGTAGGTAATACCGACTGTAGGTAATAAAAATAAATCTTACCAGATATCATTTTTGTGATTCCCTAATCTGGGCGAAATTCCTATCGAAATCAACATTGTAATTACACGTAGAGACGTAATTTAAAATATACTAAATTAATCATCTTGATTTTTAGGCTGCACCTACACAAGTTGTAATTGAATCTACAAGTTATAAAGTATCCAGTCTACCTTTTCCGAGCGTTACACTTTGTCCAAGAGATCGAGTTGATTGGAAAAAAGTTTTGAAAATAGAAAAAGAATTAATTCCCTCTGGAGATACAAATGCGATTCAAGAATTTAGAACATTAATGACAATTTTATCATCGTTGTCTTTTGCAAGATTCAATGAACTCTCTTTTTTGAAGAACGCTTCTTCACTAACAGTCCTAGAGGGTAATTTTATTTAAGGGGGTTGCATCCCAATAATTTTAATTACAAAGTTACTTATCCGATTCCTACCTTACCAACATTTTTTTCTCTGCAACGTTACTTCTAAATTTATTGAGATATCCGTATAACTTTTCAATTTGATATTACTTACTTACGATTAATTTAGAAGTAACGTTGGAGAGAAAAAAAATTCGGTAAGCTAGGAATTGAATAAGTAATTAGTTTAATTTAAAGAAGATGCTATAGGCGCAAATCTCTATGATATATTTGTTGAGTAATATGAAAATATTGAATCTTGAGTTCCAAACCCTGAAATTTTGTAATTGAAACAAAAATTAAATACCCATTTTTTCAATTTAATAATAGGTATCAACATTACCAACGTTTTACTAGAGGTAGTTCCGGATTGTAATGATATATTATCATCTTGTTGGTGGCGTTACGATGACAAAAACTGCTGTGAAATTTTTCAAGTGCAGAAAACTGAACACGGTTTTTGTTACTCCTTTAATTCAGCCCTTTCGGAAAAAAAAGATTTTACTTTTGATGACATATTGAGAACATCCGGATACGGCGATCGAAGTGGTCTTAAAGTTACCCTCCATTTACGAAATATAACATCGCCCCCGCGTAATTAAATTTTTATATATCTTTTACATTTATTTATTATTTACTCGATCCCTACCTAATCGACATTTTTTCTCTGCAACGTTATTTCTATATTTATTGATATATCAAATTAAAAACTTCTATATATAATTAAATTAGATTTTTCAGGTAGTTTACTTGGTCCTAAATATTTACATAATATTCAATTAATAATAATAAATAATAATAATAATACATTTTCAATTTGATATCTCAATAAAAGAAGTAAGTACGTTGCAGAAAAAAAAATATCAGTAAGTCACGTCATGCCCTTAATATTTATATTCGAATATAAAGAAAATGTATTATTTAGGTGAATCAAATGGACTTTCGAATGCTAAGTCAGTTGTACAAAAACAGAGAATTGAAGGTAAAATTGAAAAACTGATAAGTTTAATTAGTTTGCTTCATTTCATTTAACAAATATTATAATTATGTAGATATTTTTTCACTCTGCAGTGCTACGACTCATGTTTTAAACAGAAATATGGTTACAGAGTCAAACTCTATATAGGTGTCAAATTCAATCTCGAATGTTTTTTTTTTGTGATTTATAGAATCGGAAAATATTTAATTGCAATTCTTGTTCAGTAAAATGAAGAAATTGAATTTTCACATTACATATAGAACACGCACCCGAAAACCTTAAGGCAACGTATCAGTAAAATTAAAATAATGCACTATGTTTATAGCAGATAGAAACGTGATGTACATTCACATATGTTTTTAATCATTTTCCAAAATTTGAGCAAGAAATATCCATTATTTTTCGGAACAAAGTTTGAGAAACGAAATTTGCTCACATAACATATTAATTATTTTTCAATGATGATTAGATTTACTTCGTGGAGCTACTTTATTCACGCAACGTCCAATTGTCTGGCCAAGCTGTGGTCAAGCTATAGCATCAGGCATGAAATTTAGTATCAAAATAAGGTGTACTTCTGGTTTCGCCACCGAAGATGTTTTGCACCTTAATTCGGACAAGATTCCTTGCAGATACAGCAACAAAAATATATATATTCAAGAAAATTGTGTATCTGAATGTAGACGGAACCAAGTCATAAAAATGTGTGACTGCAACCCGACTTTTTTTTTCCCGAGTGGTAAAGTAAACACGTTTTACAGAAAGTGTAATAATAATCTTATAAGGGTGTTACTACATTTGTGACAGTACTACATTTTGAACTTGATTTTTATTACTTATTCGATCCTTACCTTACCGACACTTTTTTCTCTGCAATATTACTTCTAACATTTACTAGATGAGACATCAAATTGACAATTCCTAAACTTAAGTTAGAGCATTAAGGCCATGTAGGATGTACCCGAGTCCTACTTTACCGACATTTTTTCTCTGCAACGCTACGTCTACGTTTATTGAGATATCAAATTGAACATTTCTAAAATTAATGAAAATATGTTAAGGTATGTTTATCTGGTCTTAAATTTTTGGAAAAAGAATTTTTTTAAAAATAAATATCAATATTTAGGACCAGATAAACGTACATTAATAGTTTAGCTTCCATTTTAGAAGGTAGGGATCGGGCAAGTCTTACATGGCCTTAAGGTACGTTTACTTTGTTATAAATGTTTTAATTTATTAAAAAAAACCCATTTAGAATTTTTTTATTTTAATAAAATTTTGGCACCAGATAAACGTACTTTAACATAATTTCTTAAATTTTAGAAATTTTCAATTTGATATATCAATAAATTTAGGAGTAACGTTGCGGAGAAGAAAATGTCGTTAAGGTAGGGATCGGATAAGTAAAGACATCTTAATGCTCATTTGATATTCATTTTGAATATATGTATATATGTGTTATACTTTCCTACAGGCAAGGCTCGCGATTGTAACATAAAGGACTTGCTCTGCCTAATTAAGCACAATGGTAATCAATTTTAATTTTAATAATTTTATTATGTACTTATCCGATCCTTACCTTAGCGACATTTTTTATATTTGAATAATTTTATAAGTAATGTCGCAGAGAAAAAAATGTCGACAAAGTAGGGACGGATAAGGATGGATACATCATGCCCTTTTATAAAGATTAAAATTTTTATATATTATTTTATTTTAAGATAAGTTTAGAAATTATCAAACGCCTGGGGTACATGTAGATTATAAAGACGAACCGGTAATAAATTGCAACTGTCCACCAGCATGTGATTATTTCAGTTATGAAAATAGTATGGTTGCCCTACCTATAGATGAAGTAGACGATATAGTCTTAGATGTACACTTCGAGTCTCCAACGAGTATACGTTACCGAACGGAAGTCGTTTTTTCGACCCAGGACCTGTTAGGTAACTTTGAAATGATTATTAAAATAATTTAAAGTGTAGATTTCCAAAACTGGCAGTAATGAAGAATGTCCTTTTTACCGTTACGAGCTTAGGCCGCGCGCTTGAGCGCGCGTGTTTCGTTAAAAGAAACTGAAATGACAATTTAAATTCGCGCGCCATATGAATTGACCAATAAGGTTAGAAAAGGATCTGTAAATGGAAAAAAGACATCTTCTTTATAGTCATTGGGCTAGGAAGAAATTTCATTTTATTTACTGTAGGTAAAGAAGAACTGGCATGCCAGTAATGTAGTATATCTTCTCTGCCGACGCTTGATTATGAAAAATTCTACCTTACCTTTTCATTCGTTGTCAGATTTTTGGCAGTGGTTCACAGAATTATCTATCATTTATACTTAATCTTATTTTCTAATTTTGTTACAGTTTCATTCGGAGGAATCTTTTGCTTGTTTGTGGGTGGCTCGTTATTTAGTATCATCGAATTAATTTATACATGCTTTGTGGCAGTTTGGTGTTGTTTTTATGTATTACTGAACTTATTCAAATCCAACATGAAAAGAAATCCAAAGGACTTATCGATAAAAAGTAACAATTTTTTTCGTCGAATTTAAATGTGTTACATATATTTATAAGTGGATAAAGTCAATTTTGTTTTTTTGCAAAAATCAACTTTTTTGTTATTATTTTTTTCTCTGAATGCAACGTTACTTCGTCTAAATTTATTAAAATAGTTCTAAATATTTAGATATGACATACGCCCTTCTTGACTCCCGCACCTGACACGCTTTTCTTGACGCCCTTATTTACTCCCACCTGCCAATTCGCCCTTTTGACCTCATGCGCGGCTTAAATAATAAGGGGGTGTTAGCACGCAAAGCGCGCAAGAGGGTCGTAGCCCCCCTTAAATATTATCATAATGCAATTGTGTGAGTTTCAGTCTGTGCATGCGGTGAACCGCAATGGTGAACTTTGTGCCGCGTCGCCACTCGCCGCGTACCAGCAGAAAGCAGCTGATCGTGAAATTTCCGAGTCACGACAACAACAATCTTGTCGTTGATTGATTTTCGTGAACGTTTAGTCGTTTACTTTATATTTATCTTTACTTTATCAGGAAAGATCAGGAAAGATAAAAGTGAGAAATAAGTGCAGCCAATGAACGCTTTTCGCAAGAAACATAAACTGATCGTTCAAGATATCGAAAATGATTGATTGTCAGTTACAGTTGTCACAGTAGTTGGCAAAGAAACGTTTTTCAAGTGAAGCATTGAAATTTTCTAAATTTATTTATTTTCTTTTGCAATTATGTGTATTTTATTTATTTATCGTGATCCAGAAGCTAGTGCAGATTCATATCGATTAATACTTGCATCTAATCGAGATGAATTTTTTATTCGGCCAGCCAAACCTGCTCATTATTGGGAAAAATATCCATATTGTATAGGAGGTATGTATTTCATTGATAAAAAAATTATCTACTTCTTTTTATTTATTAATATAATTTTCGACTTTTTAACATTTGAACGCTTCAAGGTTCTACTTTCGCAGTCTCTATACATATATGTACTGAACATAATAACAGAGAATTAAAAAATAGGATCGAAAACAGATCAAAGATCTTTGAACAGATGATCTTTTTTCAAAAAAAATTAAGGGCGTTGGACCTAGGTGTTAAGTTAAAGATACCATTCTTCATTTTATTCAATACTTTTTGCATGAAACGAAGAATTAAAAATCTAACTTCAAAATTAAATAAGATATTTTCTTGCTCTGTGCGTATAATTCTCGTTAAAAATTGATTAAGTATACAGAGGGAAAAAACTCCAATTTTAATATTTGTTAAGTAAAATGAAGAATCGAAGTTTTATATTAAAACTTGGTTCCAAAACCCTTTTAATATAATTTTCAAATACTTTTCAAATACTAACTTTGAAATAGGAACAGACATGGAACCCGGTAGAGAAGGAGGAACTTGGCTCGCTTTGTCAACGCAAGGTCGAGCAGGAGTGACATTAAATCTACGAGGTGAAACCAGAAATTCAGAAACTCCAGCAGAAGGTCGAGGTTTTCTCATAACCGATTATCTAGTCACAAATGAAACGACTGAAACTTATTTAAACAAGTTGCACCAACTGAATCAAGATACTCAGAAATATAATCCTTTTACGCTCGTTCTCATTGAATTAAAGTACGTATATTACATAAATTTCAGTGCTCAGACAAATTCCGATTTTACAGTGTCCTTTTTGTTATTTTGAATTATCTTCAATTATATCGAATTTATGTTGAATTCTTTTCCAGTATTTAGAATTATTTTGCTTGAATATTGTTTGTACTCAATTTTATATTTTTGAAAAAAAATATATATATTTTCAATAGGACTGCCAATGTGTCTTGGTTAAGTAGTTCCTTAGAATCAAAAGGACCTCAGTCTTCCAAGGACAAAATTTTAGGCTTTGGAAATAGTGCGGTGGATCAACCTTACACGAAAGTCAAAGTAGGAAAAGAAAGGTTTGAAAAAATTGTCAAAAATGTTTCAATTACTCAACAAGATCGTCTCATAGAAGATCTTCTGGATTTTCTTAAATGGAGAGAGAGGTTTGAACTAAATTAATTCATCTTCATGACCTAAATAAAAAAATATAATTTAAATAATAGGCAATTTTTTTAAATACTGAAATTTCAATCATGTTCAATTTTTTTCAGACACTTACCAGATGATGTCCTAAAAACTCTAAGTCCGCAGGTTTATCCAGATCTCAGTTCGATATTCGTGCATTCAGAAAAGGCCGAATATGGAACAAGAACACACTCAATTTTACTAGTCAGCGGATCCGGAAGAATAACTTTTATCGAGGAAACTTTGTTGCCGGATCGAACATGGAAGACTCAAAAGTTCGAGGCTTCTTTATGATGAAATTTGTCTTTCTTCAAGTCATTTTAACCTAGTACTCTTACAAAAATATTACTTTTATTTTAATTTGGTAAATTACGACATAATTTATAATAACTTAAAAGACGATCATCAGCTGTAAAAACATAATTTACTTTGAAAAAAAACGAGAGTTGTTTTTTGTAATAAAAGAAGAAAATGAATAAAATCACAGTATAAGTTCGATTTTTCTTCCTGTTAAGTTAAATCGAATCGATGTTTATATCTTCGTTTTCTTCACCTGAAACTTCTTCTTCCAAGTTTTCCTCTGTTGCACTTTCATCTAAATTTAAATCGTCTTGTAATTCGTCCTCTAAGTCGGTCTGAAGAATTTCAGAAATGCGTGATCCTGTACCATCTGATATTGAAGGCAGGTCGGCATTTATGTTTTCTGAATCATCTACCGATGACTGAAAAATAGACATCGAAATAAACATTGTGAATGCACAAAATGAAATTGAAAAATGGAATAATAATGTTTACCTGTGAGTCAAGAAAATGTCCGTTAATATCTCTTTTCCTGAGGTTGCCAGTGCTGAAGCATTCTAAACAATTATTCATACCCATCATGGCTTTTACTCGGCAAACAAATTCTTCAACCAATGATTTTATAGCAGGAAAGTGTGCAAGTAAAACCGTGTCTGTTTTGTTCATTCCTTGACAGTAAATATGGTGTAAATACCTCGTAGCAGCTGCAAAAACATAGTATATTTAGTATATTCAGAAAAAGAAAAAGGGTCGTATTTTGAACAAAACACAAAAATACTTTTGAAATTGAAAAATTTATTGGAAATTAATTTTTTAATGAAATATGGTTATCTTATATTCACTGAAAATTTCGAGAAAAAAGGTTTCCAAAACACACATTAAAAAGTTAAATTGGATGATTTTGATAGAAGTTATTATATATTGTGAGTGAAAATTAGTGATTTTAAATTTTTTATTCTTCTAAATTCCTTAAAATTTTCCAAGAAAGAAGTCGGATTAATTTTTAAGGATTAGTGTTTAAGAAAAACAGCTGAGATGGTAGTATATTAAATAAGGGGCTGGGCAATAATAAAATATAAAGAAAAAATACTAACACTGGAAATTTGCCAACGTCTCCGTAACTGTAGCACTTTTTGTTTTAAGGCCACTTTCTAATGACAAGAATCCTTGATTTAGGAGTATCCGCAACAATATTATGAAGTTCCGCACAGAAATTATTAAGATAATTCTCGTCTTCAACATTTTACTGATTTTGGTGATTTCTTTGACTTTCAGTCCTACATCGTTCCAGATTTCGATCTTTTCCGAATCCCTAAAAATGTTCATGAATTATTTCCATGTTTCAGGGAGTATTTACTATTCTTCTTCTTCTTCTTCTTCTTCTTCTTATTATTATTATTATTATTATTTATATATCTAGTATTTATTTAACAGTATTTAATGTGATCAAAAAATATTTCAAAGTACTTTAAAATTTCACTAAATCTTTTAAATATTATACAAATCTCTTGAAATCATTAGAAACCCAAAGAATATCAAAGAATGCCTGAAAATTCTTTATAATCCTTGAAAAGTTTCTAAAATCTGTTAAATAAACTATAAACTATAAATCTCTGACATGTGGTTACCCGGAGAAACTTATAAGAATTTTATATAATTTCATAGTATTTTTGAAAGCGACGTACGAATTAGTCTTTTCCAATTCAATCTTGAGTCCCTTGATAAGTCCTTCGAGAACCTTTTTAAAAAGAAGAGGAAAGTTGTTCTTGTTGATGGAAGGTAGGTTTTTCAGACAGTCGGTTGGCTTTTCTAGTAATTCTACGTCATCTCCTAACCACTCCATAACTTCTCTTATTGCTTTCAAGGGGGAAGGCTCATTATCCATCCAGGTTTTCAGTAGTCCAGCAATCGCGTTTCGATATGCAGCGCCTGTTTGTTTGTCCAACCAATCATCTGATTTAAGAAAATCATAAGCCATTGTTGCTGAAAAGATAACAAATAAAATTAAAAGACGGTCAATATCAACCATTTTTAGTCGTGCAAAAAAAATTTAAGTGATTTAAAAATAATTTCAAAGAATTGAAAACAATGAAAAATAATTCAACCAAATTCAATGGAATTGAAATAAATTCCAAAGGAACTGACAAATGTAAGGGGGTATATTTTAGTATAAGAACAATTCAATTTCTCCAACTTTACGTTCGCAATAATAAATATTCTTTCCTAAAAATAGGTATTAAAAAATCTTGGATTATACCTATCGCATAATCCTTTTTTTTTTTAAAAAGAATTAAAACGAATTCAATGAAATTGACATTAATTGAAAAGTAAATAAAAATATTTCAAGTTACATCGAGAGAAATCAAAGAAATTAAAAAAAGAATTGAAAGAATTACAAATACTTGAGAATATTTTAAAAGAATTGAAAATATTATGAAAGTATTTAAATGTATTCAAACGGATTAAGACAAATTCTAAATAATACAAAAATTTTTAAGAGTTTCAATGAACTTCCAATAATTTGAAAGAACTCAATGCAATCGGACAGAATTATAGATGGATTAAAAAGAATTAAAAAACAATTGAAAGAATTCAAGAGAATTAAAAAAAAAAATTAAAATTTTTGTTCAAGATTTCGTATAAATTTAGAGGCCCCTTGGAACATAAAGCTGCCCTTTAATCTGACTTTACTAACTAAAATTTAACAATTGTCGTTATCGAAAATTCAACTTTCGATTTTTAAACACCAGCATAATAAAGAGTTTTATTTAATATCGATAAAATATTAATTTTTACCGTGTTTTCCTTTATTCTCAGTCATAAAATGGTTCGAATGCTTCATTAAAGTTTCACAGACGTTGACAATATTGTGAGCAAGAATAATCGAACGATTTGTTGCGACGTCCCTCATCATCGAGAAATATTTATAGGATTCCGAAGCAAGTTCTCTAATTGAATTGAGAGATGAGTTACATTTTTTAATTTGTGATGCCAGTGACCGAAGTCCGTCTGCAATAAATTTTTCTTGTAATTTTAAATACTTAAATATATTATTACTATTTTATTTATTTATTTACAATAATTAAAATTAAAATTACCCTTATAGTTCTTCTCTTATTTTTTAAAAATTATTTTCTAAGAACAAACCTTTAAGAAGATTATTGTATTTTGCACTGTGAAATAACTCCTTCCAACTGAAAATCTGATTAATTAATCGTAGAAGTAGGTTAACTGCTTCTCTCTTTTGAGAGTCGTCTATTTCATTTTCTCTTAGATCTTGAACAATATCCTCCAGTTTATTACAAATTTGCGGCAATAATTGTATCAGATCGTATATAAGTGTTTCGGAATTATCATTCTCTATCATTCCCAAGAGTTCTTTGATTATAAAACAAACTTGAGCGATCGACACAGCCTGAGATGAGGTTTGTGTCAATGTCATGTCCATTTTAACGTCCAAAAGATGCGCCACCTGGAAAATATTTTCATTTATCTTTACTTAACTCCACATACACTGTAAAAGCTTCAAATAAAAAATATTAATTTATAATTCACTGAGCTCCTGTGATAATAAAATAAAAAGTTATTAGTATAAGAAATACATTTTAATGTATTCTTTTTTACTTCTTGCATTATATCTACAATTTTAGTAAATAATTACCTTTGTATCTAATCGTCGAAAGTAGGTTGGATTTTTCAAAGTTAAAAGAGATCCAAGATCGAAACTTTCCCACTCAGGAATTGCAACCGACTGCGATTTTTCACTGGCTCCCGTTTTACCCTTCTTAGACGGCTTTTTGTCGACTTTAATGAAAGGCTTAGGGGGAAAATAGTGAAAATAAGCTTGAGGTGGTTGATATCGTGAGTCGCACATGGAAAGTGCCAATTGTAATTCTCCCTGCATTGTCATCAAATCATCAAGTCTTTTCAATACTTGTCTCTGCATCGTGGAATCTAATTCCTTTACAAATCCGCTTATCACTTCTCTAAACCTATGAATAGGACGGAAAAAAATCCTAATTATTTTAGGCTATATATTTTTATTTTTAATTTGGGACAACTGAAACATCTCGGAAAATAAAATTCTCGACACTATAAAATTTCCGATACTATACAATCTCTTTTTAATATTTATACCTACTATATTTTATAAAATTACCGACACTAGAAAATTACCAAAATTAAAAAACTGCGAAAAAAATAATATCTAATTTTAATAAACAGATTTATTTCTTTAATTATTTATTAATTTAATTTTTTTGGCAAGTTTTCAATGTCGGAAATTTTACAGTATCGCAAATTTTTTAATTTATGTAGGTTTATAAACTGTCGGGAGTTTCAGTGTCGAGAATTTTATTTTTCGCGATTTTTCAGTCGTCCCTGTTTTCTGTGTCCGAAGATATTTTATTTAAATTACCAATTGATGCTGTAAATCATGTAATCGAGAGTTGACGGTTCGGGACTTGAGAGATCTTTCGGTAGAATAAGCGAAGTTCCCAAAAGGGCGTTTATATCGTGAAGACTGTCATTTTCACTTCCTCTAACAACACACATTCTTAATGTTCTGAATAAAACAGGCACAATCCCACCAAACTTTTCTTCACCTTTCTTCACGAAGTTGATTGCTAGCGTAGATAATTCTTCGTGTGCATTATTCAGTCCGAATTTCGCTTCCATGTCCTCGCTGAAATCATTTTATATTCACATTTATAAAATATTTTCCATATTTAAATTTTTTAAAAATATTTCTCAAATATTTTAATTATTTTAAAAGTATTTTTTTATACTCGAATTATGAGGGTACGCCAGATTTCGAGATTTCAAAAGATGTTAAAAGATTTTAAAAGATAAAAAAAAATTTGGAATTTATAGAGTTTTAAAATATACAAAGATTTTACAAGATTTTAAAATATTTCAAGAGATTTAAAGTTTTTCTTTTTTTTTTTTCTTGAAATTGAAAAATTAAAAATAAAATTTTTGGTTCACCTGCAAGTATTTTTGTTGGGTAAGTATTGATTAGAAAGGATATCTTCGAATTTCTCCGTAATTTTCTCGAGGAAATTTTGGTCTAAATTTCGTGTCTCAGAAATCACTTGACTCATACGGTCATAAAATAAACCTCGCGACCTAGGGCAGCTTACAACCGCTTCAGTTATATTTTCTGTAGATTTCAAAATTAGAATTACGTACTTACTTGTTATTAGAATCTGAAAATCTCAAATAATAAATTTTCAAAGGAAGTTGAGATGGTTAAAACTTACCGAAAATATCTGCTGCTTTTTTGCAGGTTTCTGGTTTGCCTGCCAAGTGTTTAATTGCCATAACGGCGCTCAAAACACCTTTACATTTAGTCCTGTAAAATAATTAAGAGCTTATCCCTCTATTTAATAAAATTTACAAAAATTCAGAGGATTTAATTAAATTCAAGGAAATAAAAAAAAATAAATAAATAAATTTCTAAAAAAATTCAACATATCGCAAAATATCTCAAATAAATTCAATAGTTAATTTGTCAAATATGTAAAATAATTAAAAGGAATTGAAAAGAATTAACCGCAAAACCCCACACTTTCAGAAAGTTACGTAAAACCCATCCATTAAAAGAAAATTTTCTTTTTTTTTTTCGAGATTCAAATCAAATCGCTTGGTATATATTTACGGTAATTCCAGAGAATTAAACAAAATTGAAAATAATTTTAAAAATTTTAAGGGCATATGTTACTTACCAAATGAGCCAATTTAAATAACCCCGTTTTTTTTTTTTGATAAAGTAAAAATTGTGGAAAAAAACGGGGTTATTTAAATTGGCTCATATGGTAAGTAACACATGCCCTTAAGGTAAATTAAAAATTATGCAAGTGAATTTAAAAAAATTCCTAAATAGTCCAAAGAATGGAAAAGATCTCAATAAAATTTGAAGGAATTCAAGTGAATTTAACGTGAATTAAAAAGAACACGAAATACCTCAAAAGAATTCGATGGAATTAAAAAAAATTCAAGTTATTTTAAAAAAAGCTAAAAAATTAAAAAGAATTGAAGGTGAATTTCAATTATTACAAAATATTTAAATAAACAGAATAATTAACGTTTCTTCAATAATTTAGGACTTACAGAGAGTTTGAATTCCAGAGTTGCTTATTCATTAATATAAAAAGATCCGTCTGCAGTGATTCAGAAGAAGAATTACATTCGCTACATAATCCATGAAGAACGTCACTCAAGATAGCGACGCTTTCCAAATCTAAATTCTCCACCTTATCCAACAAACCTTTAAGATGATTGCAGTGGGGTTGTAAAAACTGCTGTTTTTCATTATCAGCGATTATTCTACTCAATATCTTGAAGCAGTTTCTTGCTGTTAAATTATTGAAGCCCACTTGATCCATCATTTTATCCAAAACTTCACGCTGCTTGATCAATCTTTCTTGACTTACTATCATGAAGATAAACCACTCTATTCCGAAATCTGTGTAGAGTCGATCATCAGAAGTCAGAAGGTTGCTTGCCAAATTCAAAGCCGTGGTCTGAAAATTTCTCGCGACCTAAAAAAAATTATTCTTCAGTCGGTGTTTCTTCAAAATACAAGTAAAAATTTTGAATTCAAATTTAAATTCAATTTATCATTTTAGATTAAATTTATAATATTCAAGAAAATAATGACCTCGGGATAATCCTTGTAGAAAATTTTCAACAATTTTGTTCGGTAATACCCGGAGCGTAAATGTTGTTTGAAAATAGTTTCAGTGCTTTTCTTTGCTCCTCGGAAGGAAAAAAGTAAGAGTATGAAAATTAAATCCATAGGTAATCCTCCTCCAATGCCATCTGCAACTCTCACGACAGTTATCATCGCGTGAATTATTTTTTTCGATACCATCATCATCGACGTCAGGATATTGACAGTATTAACTTGATTGGTAAAACAATCTTCTTTGTTAAATGTTTCTAGTGGCTCCAAATGAACCATGCGCAAAGTTTGTAGTACTTTTACAAGTGGTCTTTCTTCATCACAGTTACTCAAGACGAACCTAAAAACAATTTTACATTAAATCTATAGAGATATAAATCCTTTAAAATACGTAAAAATCTCTTAAAATGTTGTTAAATTCTACAAAATCTTTGAAAAATCAAAATTTCTTAAAATTCTTACAAGCATTTTAAAATCCTTTAAAATTCTTTAATATATTCTTTAGAAAATTTTAATTCGAAAGGCCTAAAATCCTTGCAATTTCAAATTAAACCACAATTTCTTTTTCAATTTTTTTTTCTCACCTAATAATGACAGGAACAGTTTCCGGATCACAAGCTACGAGCATATTGATTACTTTTATCCGTAATTCCTCAAAATATTCCTTTCCAATTGATAATGTGGTGATACTATCCAAGATCACATTCGTTAAATCCGGGCTGATTTCTAGTAATTTAACGAGTATTTCCGCCGTTGCGTGATGCTGAGAATCGACAACTATATCGGGTAAGAGTTGAATTAACTCTCGTTGAAACCAGATTGGAGTGATTTCTAATAAATGTTCGATACTCGAAGTCATTGATTCTGGATCCTCGATCGCTTCTAAAAATCGTAACTGCTCTAAAATCCGAGTAGTCCAGGCAACATTTTCAGGTACAGTCCTGCACATTTGTAACTTCGTTTTAATTCCAGAACATTATTTTAGAACCCCTCCCCCCCCCCAAAAAAAACGAGGAAATCTAAAATAAACTACTTTAGGAAATTAGAATGTCTACAGAAATCTAAAAAACAAATTCCCAGTGTGAAGAAATTTTGTTTACCTGTACATGACACTGAAAAATTCAAGCTGTCAATTTTGTATTCTAACTCTTGAAAAATAAATAGAAAAAATTTTAATGTTTAGAATCCAGGAAATTAACAAATATAAATTTATCACAAGTTTGATTCTAAAATCTACAAATAAAAATCATCTAAGAACGATTTTTTTCAAACTATACCATTAAAATTATTCTCTTTGGAACGTTTTCAATAAGAAACGCTTCCCCTTTTAAAAAATTGCTGGTTTCTTCACGATTTTCTCAGTGATTTAGAAATCCTAGAAACGTAATTTCATAATGGACAATTACATTTTTTTCCGACAAGAATTTCAAGAAAAATACTTACGCCATGAGAATAATTTCGTTAATCTTCTCTAAAAGGATTTCAAGAAACGGTTTCTGAATTTCCGGAACTTTCAATAATAGTTTGATCAAGGATGTAAAAAACCAGCTTGGAAAAGGTGTTTCATCATTGACAACTTTTAAATTAGTTGCTGCCTTTTTTAAGTCCTCCTCATTTTCGATATATTTTTTCCATTCCTCAACAATATCATTTTTTCTATACCTTTCCTCCTGGGATTGTAATATTATCTTCATCCTATTTCTTATAACATTTGGATCTGCATCTACATTTAAAAAAATGCTCTTTATTATTATTTCTATCATTTAAATAATTTTTCTTATTCTCAAGCATCAAGCTGACCTTTTCTCAGCTGAATTTAATTATTGTAAGTTATTCTAAAATCTAAATAATGAAACTGATTTCGTAAAATGACTATTCGAGATTTTTTTATTTTTATTGACTATTATTTTATCCTTTTTTTTTTGTTTACTTATTTCATGAGGATTGTCGCCCTCGATTAGCGTCACTCCTACGGCCCTTAGAAAAGAAACGAAATTGTTTTTTGATTGAACAGGTCGAGGTGACTCAAATTCAACTTCGTGTCTAATTGGACGAATTGGAGAATCCAGAAGTCTTTTACTGCTTGCATTTGCCTCCCTAAAAAAAATGCAAGGTGTTTAAAATAAATTTGTTAAGAGAACATAATTTTCATTAAATTAAAGCAGATTTTAACTATTAAAGAAAGAGTCAAGAAATATAATGAGATTTCAGTGAGTTTACAAATATTTTGGATAATTCCAGAATTTCACAGGCTTTTATGAAATTGGAAAGTAAATTGAAAAATTCCTCAGATAAAAAGATTTTAAAAAACAAAAAAATTTAAAAACCTCGGAGTAGAGTGAAAACTACCCCTAGCTGGGCTTCCAATCTCGCTTCCAACCTGGTTACTGAGTATTTTTCTTGAAACATTTGATCGCGCGTCAGCGCTTACATCCAAATTAATATCGTTATCGCCAGGAGTTCTCAACGAAAATCTGCCTCGCTTTTTTGCTGAAGAAGAATTACTGCCAAATAAATCTGATGTGTCAGACTCATTTTCGCCTTCCTTCAACGGAGTTGTGTGCTGCAGCAAACTTCTTCTTGCACTTATCATCTGGGGTTCTGTTTGTAGCAATTTTTGCGGAGACTCGTGAGGTGATTTCTCGCAAATAAGAAGTCGATCAGAGTCTTCGGCGTTACTAGTCGAAGATAAAATAGATTTTTGCACGTCTGATTCTTTCTCTGGTGTTCGGTGGACCTGCACACTATAACAAATAAAAAAAATTACTATTTTAAAATAAAACAAAAAAAAAAATCTTGACTTGATATTGTTCAGAATCCTCTGAATTATCTTATGTATGAAATCAGCTAGCACTGCTGATTAAAATTAAATATATAAAATATAATATAAATTCAATATATAAAAATAAATCTACCTTGCTTCCACATTATTCTGCTCCTCCATTTGTTTGGAAGCCAATCTAAGTAATTTGCTAGTATTTGATTCGCGACTTTTCGTAGAAACCTGAGAACAACTGAAATTTGAGAGTCTACTTGGGGCTCTGCTCGTTTTTTCTTGTTCCTGAGCCACATTTTCAGGTTCCTTGCCACTTCGCCTCTTTTTCGAGACTATAAGGTTTCTTCCCTCAAATGAAAGTTCCGGTTCATTATCGCTCCCAATTTCCGAAGATTGGGACTTTTTTCTTTTACTAGAAGCACTGGACGTAAATACTGGGCGAAAATTCGAAAAGGACTCGATTTTTGAGGAAATTTCACTTTCATTAGCACTAATACCAGGATTTTTGGGATCGTTAGGATTACCGGTGGAACGTAATTTCAATCCCGTCGCTCCATTTTTCGATCTGATTTTCCTTCTATCCATTCTTAAAGTTTTATTATGTACGTATACACATCAATTATGATATTTATATTGAACTAATAAAAATCTTTTGCATTATAAAAGCAATAAAACTATATATGTATCATTCAATTTTATTTATATATCTGAGAAAATGAAAATCTAACAGTTGACACTCAAACACATCACTCAAAATCAAAACAAAACTTGTTGCTTTTGTTCTATTCTGACTGCAGGGTTGCACGTTGCACGTATTTTACGTATGATACGTAACAAATGTAATAAATGTAAAAAATGATGGAGTTGAAAGGACAGGGTTGCAGCAGTGCTACGCGTAACTTGAGGATGGTTTTACGATATTACTATGGTTTCTTACATTTGTAAATTACGTATTATACGTAGAAAACCCCCCACTCCATATGAATTTGGTGTTTTCAACGTAATATATGTACGTAAATTACGTCAAAAACCTCATGTCATTTATCTAAGATATATTACGTGTGCAACCCTGTGAAAGGAGGTTGGGGGAAAAGAGCATAACATATAACCTCACTTATTCAAGAATTAGGTTATGTTTACTGTCTCATTTCTAAATATGTAAGCGCAGTCGTCATCTCGAAAACGTAAATTACATGAAAAACCTCATGTAATTTACATGAGTACAAAATCATTTATAATACGTAAAAAACTTGGAGTGACGCGTCACTGCACAACCCTGCCTGCTAGCCAGCACGGTTGGGAAAGTAAAATACTCTAGGTAAATTACATGGTTTTTTAAATTAATTTACGTCGAAAACATCAAATTCATATGGAGTGGGGGGTTTTCTACGTAAAATACATCATTTACATAAGTAGAAGAAAACCATGTATAATACGTGAAAAAAGCTTTGATTGATACGTTACTGCTCAACCCTGCTTGACTTGCCGTTCGTTACGTCGTTCGTATACAATACGAACTTTGCCAGGTTAGGTTTGGTTAGTCTGATTGACAGATATCAATTAACTTATACATTATCAAGTCTACAAGACCTCAAGGCTCAAGTCCTCAACTCAACCTCAAGAGTCTCCTCAAGTCGTTGTCGGACGTGGTCTTGGATGCGTGCGTGGTCAATCGTCTAATATTTCGTATTTTTGAGTACGAAGCAAGTATATGTGTAGATGAAAATTGTTATTCGCCAAGTTGTTTATGAGTCGCGCCTCCAAATTGGTAATCGATGTGTTTGATTTGTGAGTGAAATCGTGCGTGAAGGCTTCGTACAATGCAATTTTACAAGGAAAAGCTCCTGTCGCCGGGACAGTTAAAACGGCTTAGTGAGCATAAGTACAGCTGTACAAGTGTTAGTTTTTTGGATGAATTTCTTCAGCCCTGGTGGGACTGGCTTGTGGGCAAAGTTCCAGTCTGGTTAGCTCCTAATCTTATCACAATCATAGGTCTTATGGTGAACATAGTCACGACTTTGGTACTCGTTTATTACAGTCCCGATGCCAAGGCTGAGGTAAAATAACATAACCTATATTTTTAAGTTTCTGCTTTTGATTATACGATACAAATTGCAAATTCAGCGAGCTGAATCGATTTGGTTGCGCACGTGAAACGTTTTTTTTACATCCTATATTTTTAAACTTTTTTACGCTTCGCTTCTTTTTTTAAACACTTTTGACAAAAAAATTAAGGTTCTAATTCTCGCGATGGAAATAAGAAAATAATTATTATATTTTATAATAATTTTGTTGCACAACTCGATTTCGTTTTTGATTTTTTTTTTTAAATCTCATTCTCAGGATTTCAAAAGGACTAGCAATTATGATCTGCGCGCGCGCGATTAATTTCTCGTTTTTGCATATCTTATCCTGACAATCCAATAAAATCTCTTAGAATCCCTTGAATCCTTTAAAAGTCTTTAAAACTATGTACTTAATATCCCATCATACCATATCTTAAAATGCCTTTAAGGGTGTTGGAGCCAAATTCTAATCTAAAAATTCGATTTCTTCATTTTACTAAACAAATATTCAATTTGGAATTTTTTCCCTCTGTAGAATTAATCAATTTTTAACTAGAATTATGCGTACAGAACGAGAAAATATCCAATTCAAATATTTTTTAAGTAAAATGAAAATATTCAATTTTGAAGTTAGATTTTGAATTCCTCGTTTTATGCAAAAAGTATCGAAATTTAATATTTTTTGGCTCTTTATGCAGTCTTATATTTGAAAAAAGATTAACGCTACAGAGCGAAAAAATAATTATCTACAACTTTCGTTGAGTAAAATGGATAATTGAATTTTGAGCTTAACACTTGGGTCCAACGCCCTTGAGGCCATGTAAGACTTACTCGAACCCTATACTATAAACTTGCATACATTTCTTTCTCTGCAACGCTATTATAACCCTTAAAATTACTTAAAATCCTATGAAATTTTATGAATTCCTTTATATTTCGCAAAATCAATTTGTTTTTCTTAGAATTACTTAAAATTACTCATAATCCCATAAAGTCTCATATCTCTTAAAAATACTCAAAGTATGTAACTTGAAATTTTTTTATGGATTTTTAAGGAATACAAAAAAATCAAAAACACAAATTCCGAATATGTATACATTTTTTTTAATTTCCAGGGATTGGAATAATTAGTTTAATATTTTCGGGATTTTAAGTTTTCGAGAATTTGAATTTTCAGGAATATGAAAATTTGGGTATAGTATATTTTCGGGAATTTTTTGTGTTGACCTTAAAGATGTCATTTGCGTGAATTTTCGTAGTTATTTTCGTAATCAGCGAGTAAAAATACATAAGTATATGTAGCCTGAACAAAATCGGAGGTAAGCGTTATTCAGAACTTTATCCTTATAAATAACCACAACTTTCCTACTTTTGAATAAAATATGTATATTAAGATTACAGGTCAATCGATTTGTCTCGATACAAGGAATATTTATTTTCCATACATCAACTTTGAATTATTATACATATACTTAAAAGTTGGTATGGCAACATTGTAGGGCGTTTAAAAAGCAACGTTTTTCTTCTCTTGACTTCTTTTCATATCGTGCGTTAGTTTGACTTAAAATTTTTTCTTCTGTTTGTTTTTTTAAATTATGTAAATACATATCCTATAACTCTAATAATTTTCGTTTTATTGACAGAAGTATATGTTTTTTTAAATACTATATATACTATTTTTTTTCAGCTAGACAATTACATATATTTCTACTTTAATAATTATGAGTTTTATTGGTTACTGATGCACGCAACCTTGATAGTATACATAATTGAAATAATTACTCGCTTGAACAAAAGAAGAAAAAGAAAAAAAAAAATTTGTATGAGTACTGATTACGACGAGAAATGAGAACAAAAATTATAAGACTAATAGTTATAGCGGATTTTTATATCTTTTATGAAATCTTGTAATCTTTTGCTCTATTTCACATTTAGGCACCAAGATGGGCATGTTTTCTCTGCGCAGTGGGTCTCTTCATTTACCAAAGTTTGGATGCCATCGATGGCAAACAAGCCAGAAGAACGGGAACTTCCACTCCATTGGGAGAACTTTTTGATCATGGGTGTGATTCCATCTCCACAGGTGAAGTAGAAAAACTTAACTAAAAGATCAAGTTATTTTTGTTTTCTTCCATTTTTTTTTAATACTTAAAAAATTTTCCTAAATGAAAGTCGTTTTAAGATAAATTATTCGGATGAGGCAAAATCATTTTTAATGTAACGGATTAATTTAAAAGCCGTTTTCTAGTACAAAGTTAATGTTTTCCTGATAACGCTATCATAGTTTCTTGCCATTAACTTCCATTATTATATTTATCGAGCCCAGTGTTTTATGACAAAGTATAAAGTGTACATGTGTTAATAAAAGTCTTCCACGGCTAATGAGACAGTTTTTCATTTCAGATCACATGACACGACTTATTATCAAGTTTATTTATTGATTAACTAATGCATGCTACAAATAAAGAAAATATAATTACTCAGCCCAGATTTTAGTTTTTGTATACAGCACAGTTATTAAAAATATTTAATTTATTTCTACTCCGTGTCAAATTTATATTAAATATAATTCATCTCAAATATTTATTTACACGATTGCCTTTTTTAAATACATTTCAATAATTATATGATGTGAGATTTAAATCAAGTATTCAACGAAATTTGAAATAAAAATTAATTTTCAAATTTGGAATGATGAAAATTTTGATTTCTGTTTGCACCTTTTTTTTTTACTTTTATCTTTTTCTTTTTATATAAGGTAATCTATATAAAAAATCTAATCAACGAGTTAATAAGTTTCTTTTCTTTTATTGATCAGTTTTTTTTCTTCTGTTTTATTTTCTTTTCCTCTTTCTTTTTCCTTTCTTTTTTTTATAACTTTTAATTTTTAATAGACTTTTTTTCTGTGTGATTAAGATTAATTACTTTAATTACGGAATTTTTAAAATCAAAACAAGTGTTGAGTTAAAACAGAAAATAAAAAAAAAGGTTTTGTAACACTATAACAGCGATTAGAATTTAAAGAAACGCGTCTATAAATATTTTCAATGCCGCCTGAAGGATTAGCATCCTCAGTTTGTATGAATACCATGAATGATGCATAAATCAAAGAAAGAATTAATTTTCTTCTAATTATCTTTCCAGTTTTCGTGGCCCTCTCGGCTTGTATTGCTGTGCAATTGGGATTCTATCCAACCTGGATGTTTTTCCAATGCTTCTGCGCCATGACACTTTTCTACTGTGCGCATTGGCAGACTTATGTTTCAGGTAAATTTAAAAACCACAAAACTGTACTTAAGCCTCGATACTTATTAACGATTGAATTTCATTATCCGAGTGGAATGACTTGCTTTCATTCAGATATTGCTCAATTTTCAACTCACGCTATTCATCACTTACGTAATCTTCACAATTTCGTAATTGGATTATTTAAAAGTAAACCAAGGCATTCAAATTGACGAATTTTCATTTTTGAATTTAAAGCTGTCGAATTTCAAAAAGGCAGAAACTTGAAAATCACGAAAAATAAAATTCCCGACATTATAAAATTGCCGACAATATAAAATTATTTACACTGGAAAATTCCCGATACTAGAAAATTTCTAACAGAAAAACTACCGAAAAAAATTAAAAAATAATTTTCTGTATTTATTCCATTTGTTTTTGGTTTTTCTTTTCTGATTAACCATTGGAATTAATCATTTATATAAAAAATGAGAATTCTCAACATTTAAAAAGATAATAATAATTACAAACTGTTTCAAATTTAGCAAAAGTAAATAAAAATTATTCATAATTATACAATTTGTATGTCAAATATAGTTAAAAATTGAAACGTTTAAAATTTAATATTATAAATTCTAGATTTAAAATTTTCAGGTTTCCTTATTGTAGTTTAATATGAAATTATTTTCAAAATTAGCAAATATTTTTATTTAATTCAGTAATAATAATTGTCGTAAGAAAAAATGAAAAAAAGAGCAAAAACCATTTCTTCCACTTTTACAATTTAACTGACAAATTTTTCTTTCTTAGGTTCTTTAAAATTTGGCAAAGTGGATGTCACAGAAGCTCAATTCACGATAATAATAATCCATCTCATCTCAGCGATATTCGGACCCAAAATTTGGATGATGGAGGTTGTATTTATTTTGATTTTAGCCTTACTTATTATTTATTTTATATCTTTACGATTTTACCTTATGCTTTACGTTAAATTCGAAGTTTAAAAAAAATCTTGGGTGTGAGGAATAAATTATGATTCTGATTAATTTTCAGAAGTTTTCCCACTTTTGAGGATTTATACATTCGAAAAATTTCAAATTTTAAAGTTAGGATGTTGATGAAGTTTAGCATTTTACAAATTTAAGTTGAATGAAATCGAACATTAATGAAAGTTTTTGAATTTGTGATTTTTCAAGGAAGGTTTTCGAAATACGAATTTCTTCTACTTATAGAACTTTCCAAGCACACTTTTGAATTTTATCTCAACTAGGAAGTTTCAGCCGGAAAAATTTCGACGTAAGAATTTATGGTCAGAATTATTAAAATAAAATTATAAAAATAAAGTCTCAATAATACTTTATGGGACCTTATTTTTTTATCCTAAGGTTTGGCCCTCTCGTTAGTAAATATTTCATTATAAAATTATACATTCCATCATATAAAAAAATCTTTTCTCTAAGTGGATTTTAGTATTAGTCTTAAAAAATATTGCTTCAGTTTATTGTCTTCATAAATTTCCAAACGAAACGCTCACGTTGCAATTTTTCCGGGGTTTTTAAGGAACAATCTCCTTGAAATTAAATATTAAATATTTTCAATTAATTTAAAAATAATAATCTTTCGAAACTAATCATTAAACTGTACAGTTAAAACAGAAATCTTAATGTTGAACTCGAAAAGAATTCGGGAATATGACAGAAAGGTTTAAAGATGTTTTGAGTACAATGAAAACGTTTCTTGCAGATACCATTTATAGATGGTTTTGAATTTAAGTATTTGATAGGAGCGATGACAGTGGTTTGTACGTTGACAAACTTATACACAATCTTCTCGGTGATTTTCACCGGAGGAGTAGGCAAGAACGGTTCGACTGTGGCTGTAAGTTGGCTAGTTAAACTCTTTTTGGTTGGAGATGCGAAAAGCAAAATTCTGGGACCGGCATGGCATGAGGAGCGGCGCTGAAATTTACTGACACGCTGCATTATGTTATATTATTACTATATTTACTAATGTCGAACTGTTTCACATCCCAGTTCTCTCTTTTTTCTAAAAAAAAAAAAAGAAAAACTTATCCAAAATCCCCTCGACTTTCCCCTTAGAAAGAAAAGCATCCACCCATTTCGATTCATTTTTACTCTTAGACGATTCTATCAATCATCATGATCTTATTAAATGCAGAATTCTCGGGAGGCGGCAGAAACAATTGGATATCAATAATCTTTCGGTTTTTCTGATTTAAGGGTTTTGCCGAGAATTGGATCCTTTTTTATTTCTTTTATGAATTTTATCCTTTTTTAGAGCAAGTTTATAAGGAAAATTTGCCTATCTACGAATTTTGGATGTTTTCTAAATTGGGTGCTTTGGATTTTTGACGGGGACGAGTGAAAAATCCCGAGAAATAAAATATTCGATAGTGTAAATTTTAAGGAAAATATTCTATTTTTTATAACTTATAATAATGTAAAACAAATTAATCGTTATTTAAAAAAATGTTTAATTGTTTGGATTCGGGAATTTTATAATGTTGAAACTTTATTTTTGGGGATTTTTCAGTTGTGTCTTTAGAAAATTCAGAAATTTTTAGACTAGAATTTTAGATGGCTGCAAAATTCGAATGCTTCCAAATTAGAATACTTACAAAATTTATATTATTGTTCTTTTATGTTGGACATTTTTAAATTCAATTCTCGGAAAAAGTTTGAATCACCAAAATCTTTTTCCAAATTGATATGGAATTCAGGGTGACCACTGGATCGGGAATTTTTCAAATTTTTAATACCGAGAAGAACCTATAAAATGGATCCAAGATCTAACTTTAAAATTCCACATACTCATTTTACTCAAAAAATGTTAGAAAAAGATATCTTTTTGCTCTGTAAAAGTACTCTTTTTTTTATATATATATAAATCAAAAGAATCTTTGGTTTTAATACTTTTTGCTTAAATTAAAAAAAAAAATTTAAAAGCACAGGAAATATTGGAATATTTTGAGTTAAAAAGCTTTCGAATACAATAACTAAACATTACAATTTTGTAACATTTAAGATTAAATTTCTAATTTATCTATTGTAAATAAAAATTCTTTAAATTTGAACAATTTTTAATTCGAGATTTAAATAATTTAAAATCCTTTAATTTTAAACGGTAAAAACGACTATTTATTAAAATCAATTTTTCAATTTTTTAAATTTATACAATTCTATTTTATAGTTTTGAAGTTTTAAAGCTCTGGTTTTAAAAAAGTTTTTAATTCTTCAATTTCAGATAAAATTTTTTTAAATACAGTATTGAAATTTTTGTACTAAAATGGTCTCAGTTTGAAAGCAAATAAAATTTTAAGAGATTCTCATTTTGAAATAGTTTGAATTTTATCATTTATAATTTTTCGGCTTTGAGAATTAAAATTTTTGAATTTTATTAATCGGAAAAAATGTTGCATGCCAAAAAAAAGCGAGAAAAAATGAAGCATTTGTTTCTTAGATTTTGGTGGCCATCCTGAAATTCAAAACTCCATCTACATACAAAAAATTGATACCTATAAATTTTTTTATAAAAAGAATATTTCATAATTGTGTTGCGCAAAATGCGCAGAGTCATTTCAATGCGGAATCCAGATAGAAATTATTTGCATTGAGCGTTTTAAAGTGCTTGATAGATTTTCTCTTCTAAAAAGCAAAAAAGACGATATTGCAAATGAGAATAAAAGGGTAAAATTCCCCTCCGGATTTTAGATTTTAGACTAGATTTTAATCATCAGCAGCTTCCTCGTGCCTTTAATTTTAGAAAAACCGTTTAGCAAATGTGTAAAAAAATTAAAATATATATAATATAAAAAAGAACTAAAATTATATTTGTCTAGATGACAAAAACAAAATAAGCAATCTTGTAGACTTTCACAAAAATAGAGGGGACGACTGAAAATTCCTGAAAATAAAATTCGCGACAACGTAAAATTCCAGAATAAATAATTACCGAAAAATAAAATTCCCGGGAATTTTATATTTTCGGCAATTATTTATTCTGGAATTTTACAGTGTCGGGAATTTTCAGTTGTCTCAAATAGCGTTTATAGTTTTATTTTGCTGTCAATCCTCTGATTTATTTGAAAAGTCTAATCATCCAGTATTTTTATTAACATTTTTAAAAATTGTGGGTTTGTTTAGATCCCTTTTCCTGGGCTGAATTGTACGCTGAGTAATTTCGTTTCGGTCTTTTGTATGGCCGGCTTCCTTCACGTGTTCATTCAATTCTGTAAAGTTTTTGAATCCGGTGGGGTTGGAAAGAACGGTTCCACCATTGCAGTAAGTCTAAAGAAATTTGGTCAAAAAACGAATCGAGATTGTACAATTTTATGGCTTAGAATCGTAAAGTGAATGTTAACAAAAACTTAAAATTCCCAAAAATTGAAAAAAAAATATTGCAGAATTTATTTTTTAATTTATTCCTTTTTTTTTAATTTTTCGGAAATTTTCTAGTTTAGTTAGCTGTTATATTCGTAGATTTAAATTTCGTAAATAAACATTTTCGATCATTTTATTTTTATTTAAGAATTATTCTTTTTGGTATTTTTTCAAATGGGAATTTTTGTTTTTTGGGAAAAAGTTGAGTTGAAAGATTAATTAATTAATAAAAAATTGTTTATTGTATAATTTTTCAGTATTAATATTTTACGATCCTAATCCTAGGTTTGTACAGAATGATTCACGTTATTTATTTATTTTTTTTTTTCGGAATAATTTCGAGTGTGTCGATCTGGCAAAGGTTTTATATTATTTTTATTCTTCTGATTTTTTTATCTCGATTGTTGCTCGTGCATGTTGCACACAATCTCGGGGATATCTGAAGTGTATCTTTTTTCTATTCTTAATTATTTATAAAGGTTTTTTGAATCTTAGTATTAATGAAAATGGATCGATAAAAAAAATTATATAAATATTTGTACATTTTTTTATTGCGAATTTTCTAAAAAAAAATAGAATAAGGTCTATTCTTTTTTATTAATATTCTTCTAATGAATCTCAATTGAAATATCTAACAAACCTTAAGATGTATCTAATACATGTACATATGTACAAATTAAAAAAAAATTAAATTTAGGATTTTCCAAAATTTGAAGTTTTTTAATCATATACTCTCTGCGTAATTTCAGGATATTAATTGAGTAATTAAATACTTTCGGGAGATTATATTTTAAGGCCATGTATTACTTTTCCGATCTCTACATTACCGACATTTTTTCTCTGCAACATTATGTACTTCTAAACTGAAAACTTGAGATATCAAATTGAAAATTTCTATAATAGTTAAAGTTAAAGCATTAAGACACGTTTATCTGGTCCTAAATATTTACATTGATAAAAAATTGTTTTTAAAACCTTCTTTTACTTTAATAAACAATTACAAACAGATAAACATAGGTACCTTAGCGTATTTTCTTTAATTTGATATCTCAATAAATTTAGAATTAAGGTTGCAAAAAAAAGTGTCCGTAGATATCGGATAATTCATGGCCTTAAGTGGAACAACACAAAAATTTTTAATATAAATTTAAGTATATTTAAATTTGTTTTTTATTCGATCCATCTTATTATCATTTTTGATGTTACATAATGAATGGCTTTAAAATCATTTTAACCAATTTCTATGACAGAAACAATAATTTTGTATTGTAACAAATTTTAAAGATATTCTAAGAATTTATTTTTCTTATATGTATGTATATGATCTTGCTTTTTTGGAACAGATTTGAAAATCGAAGCTCTGAAAATTTGTAGGCTTGAAACAGCTTGAAAACTAACGCTTTAAAATTGTTTTAATTATTTTTGTTTTAACATGGTGGCTGTCAAAAGGACTTTAAAAAATATGCTTTTTAAAGGAAACGAAATTCAAGGACTGAGCTTTTCAGGTTTTCAAAGTGTACTGCTTTCGAATTTTAGTTTAATTTTAAAATCGCAATATTTAAAATAAAAATGTTTAATTTTAATGAATCGAACTGTTTTAAAAATTCCAAAGCCTTTACATTTTAAAATTTGAAAAAAATCAAATTTTTAACATTTGATATTTAAAAGAACTGAAACTTTCAAAATTTGAGCTTTGAGTGATATTAAGCTTTCAATATTTGAAAGGATCTAACTTTTAAAATTTGTTTTGTTTTAATCTTGAATTTTAATTTTAACCATTTTATTTCGTTTCTCTTTCCACGCAGTGATAATTTGATTAATTAACAACTCAATTAGTTACTCTAATGTTTTTAAAGCTAATTAGCAGCTAGGAAGCATGATTAAAAATGACGAGCAACAACATAAGCAAAAGTCACCTGATGTTTTAAATGCAAGTAATCCTGGTGTCACATTGAAATGACTAGATTTTTTTTAAACACTTGGTGATTAACTCAGTGACTAATATTTTTTAATTTATTATGAAATGATCGATTAAAAAGGTGATCGAGTATTTTTTGTTTTGGGATAATAGTAAAGAGAGTGATGCTTTTTTTTAACAAGCTTCTTAGAAAATTGGAGATACTAATTTTTTAATTTTTAATTTATTTACATAATTTTAATTTAACTTTGAATAAAAAATAAGTGTTATACCAATTTCTCAAAAAAAAAAAATATATGGATAGTAAAAAGTAAAAAAAAAAGGATCCACTAAGGAAATTCTCTAAAAAAAGACAGTGTTCGCTTATTTTTATGGAAATTTAGGATGAAATAAAAATTGAATTTCCTACATTTTTTTCAATTCTTTCGAATACAGAAATTTTAATTTTTTAAATTCGTTTGAATTCCTTTGCAAAACATTTTGAATTTTTGATAATTCTAGTGAACTCTTTTTAGATACAATTTTGAATATTTTGTTAATCCTTTGTAAATACTTGGGAATTCTTCTGAATTCTTTAAAAGAAATATGCCTTCGAAAATTATTTCCTTTCTCGGAAAAATTTGATTTTCGATATTTTTATTTTAAAAATACGTAAATCGTTCCGTTTTTAAAATTTTTCTTTCCTATACTTTAATTGAAAAGGAGACCAAATTATGTAATCTTGATACTATTCAAAATCCATACTAACATTCACACTTTTCTCATCTTTCTCACTATAAGATATTATGAAATAGGAGTTTAAATACATACTTGAAACTCACTCGCATGCCTACACAGGGAAAATGATTGTATTTAAAAGCCATACATACACTGAAAACGATAGCAAAAAAAATTCTATCCTCATCTTGTGTTTTTAATTTTCATGTAAATAAATTATTCATGTTAAAAATATTTCTTCTCGATTTGAGTGTTTTGAAAATGTTTCTATTTGTATTATATCCGTATTTTAGTATTAGCAGGTATTAGAATAATCCAAAGTTATGGAATTTTTAGCCAAATTTTTTTTCCGAAAATAAAAATCCTGAATGTGAAAAAATATCGAAGAAAATAATTCCCGACTAACAATAAAATTACCGAAATTGTTTAATAACGAAAATCAAGTCTTCTGAATTAATCTTGATAATTAAAAACAATTAATGAATAAATTTTCTTGTTTCCTTAACTATCACATTCAGAAGATTTAAAATTCATAAATAAAATATTCTAATAAAATCATTTTAATTAATATATTTTTTATATATTTTATAGTTATTTTTTAAATATTTAACTGTGCTGGGGTGAGTACCACAAGAGATATAGGGATGAAACTTTTACTTTGTTCCTTTGACATCAATTAAAAAAAAGTATTAAAAAAATGGAGGTAAGGCAGGTATCAGATAACTGATACATGACCTTAATAAACAATTTCAGTAATTTTATTTTTATTAGGGAATTTGAATACTCAGGAATTATATTTTCGAAATTCTCACATTAGGGATTATTAGTTTTGAGTTAATAAAAATGCCCCGGGGATTAAAAAGAATTCTCCAATCTAAAGTAAAAAGGTACAAGTTTAAAGTAAAAAATTAAATACTCAGGACTGAAGATTGTTACAAATTTTGTATTTTAATTAACTGAGGGAAATTTCGATTTTCGATTACGTAGTTGCCATACACTGGCACTGAGGTGAAGGTCTTTCCATTATGGGGCGCAGTGGGCGTCGCAGTTTTGCTCGCCCAGAGCAGTATGTCCGTCATTCTTGCCGGTGGTGTCGGAAAAAATGGCTCCACCGTCGCAGTAAGTTAGCTTAAAAATTTTAGGTCCGATGTGTAGTGCAATTTTATTTTTTATTTTTTTAAATTTAGATTCACGTCCACAAAATTTCGAAATTTATTCAAGATTAGACTCTCTTCTTCAAATTTCAATTTACAGGAACTAAAAATATAATACTAATATGAATTTCTTTTCAAAAAGACTATTTTTACTTTTGAAAGCTGAAAGGGGAAATTCTCAAATTAAAATTTCGCGCTGGAGTGATATCGAAATTAAGGACAAGCTGTGCGAAAAGAAAGTACAATTTTTTTGGCCCCACATTTTTCAGATCTTTATTTTGAACTTTATTTTGGGTCATATGTCTGGGTCTTATTTTTTGATCTTGTATTTTTTAATATTATAATTTTGAGATTTATATGTATATTTTAAGTTTTGAATCTACATCTTATTTTTGAATCCTAAATATTTTTGGAGCTTTTTTTGAGTCATATATTTGTTGAACTTATGGTTCAGTTTGTGGGACTTAAATTTTGAGTCTTATGATTGGAACTTATATTTTTGAGCATTATTCTGAGTCTTACACTTAGACCTTATTTTAGGGCCTTACGTCTGTATATTTTATTTTGGATTTTGCATTTTTAGAACTTATGATTTTGATACTTATACTTTGGAAACTATTTTGGGTCCTACATTTTGGATTTATTTTTGAGTCTTATATTTGTGTCCTTATTTTTGTTCTTATATTTTTGGACCTTTCAGTTTTTTGAACTTATATTTTTTTTTACATATTTTAAGGAGTTATTTTTTTCTTGTTATATAAGTACTTGAGCCTTTTTTTGGATCTTTTATTTTTACCTAAGAAAGTTGTACTTTTTCCTTAAATTATGACGTCACTAGTTCGTATATACTTCAAAAAAATTTGGCACGAATTTTAAATTTCTATATTTCCTTTTTTTAAAACAAAAAGTCTCAAATAGTATTTTTCAAATACAAACGCACATTAGTGGGATATTTTTAACTTCTACTTTAAAACCTAATTCGATATTTTGGACTAATTTTTTTTTTAAACTTTTAAATTTTGCAGCTTTCAAAATTTGAGAGCGTTTAAATTTCGAGGGTTTCTAATTTTTCCTGCTCCTTTATATGAAGGTGAAGACTTAAAAAATTGATGAGCCTTTGAAATTTGAAAGCTTGTTTTTTTTTTTAGAAATTCACTAATGCAAGGCTTACTAAATTTATAATTTTTCGAAAGTTCGAAAGGAAATTTCATTTCTTTTTATACTTGGTGGGCCTGAATCTCAAAAATGCCACAAATTTTCATCACATTTTCGATTTTTTTCAATATTTTTCTATTTCACTTTTTCACCTCGTCATCAATCACAACTTTTCCTTATAAATCTTCCTGAATTTCCTGCTACATACTTATATTTTTAGATTTTGCATGGAAATCTTATGCTTATGATTAAATTTTTATCTGGCATGAAGTCGAATGAAATTGGGAATGGCTCTACTAAGAAATTTGTAGTAAAATAGAATCTTGTAAACAATTTTTTTATATATGTGGTTTTATTTTTCTTGCATGATATTTATGGCGTTTTCTAGTGTCTTAGTTGTCGAATTAAGGGCATGTGTTACTTATCATATGAGTAAATTTAGATAACGGGGTTGTCTAAATTTCTTCATGTGGTAAGTAATACATGCCTTAAGTTAATTACACTTTGAATATCTCTAGTTGTGTGTGTATGTGTTGTTTGCATTAAAATTAAATCTAATTATTCTTGCTTCCAAAAATAATTATTTTTTTTAGTTTCATTGAATTAAAGTTGAAAGCCTTAGTTCAGGTTTCTTATTTAATGTTTAAAAAAATTCATAAATTACTAGAGCTTGTAATTAATAATTTTAATTAATTACTTTTGATCATTTTTATAATTTCGATAATTTTTATTTTTAGTAATCGCTTTCAAATATTTAATTGTATTAATTTTTGGATTTTATCCATTTTTGCTCTTATTATTGGTTTGCTTTTGTTTTTAATTAATTGTTTTTGCGAAAGAATTTCTCTGAGAGATTTTTTTTTCAGGGAACCTCAGTTTTATCGCCAATTATCCCCTTCAGTTTTGTGGTCGTGCCAGCTTTTATAATATACAGAAAGAGTGCTGAACATGTTTATGAAAATCATCCTGCGCTTTATATTCTTGCGTTTGGAATGGTCGCTGCAAAAGTCACGAATCGTCTCGTGGTAAGTGTTTTTTTTTTAATTATTTATTTATTTATTTACTCAATAAAAAGTTCATGAAATTTAATACAAATTATCTGGAATGTGACTAGTTTGGAAAATTTAAGAATCTAAAGACTTGCCAAATTCTGAATGATTCTATATTTAGGAGGTTTTACAAATTAAAAATCTTTTGATACTTAAAAACTTTTTCTACGATTGAAAAATTTCAAAGTGTAGAATTTTCAACAGAGAAAAATTTCCAACAGATAATTCCTGACATTATGTAATATTCAATACATTTTTCCGTTTTTTAGGTTGCACACATGACCAAAAACGAGATGCAATATTTAGATAGTTCGTTGATTGGACCAGCGATGCTGTTCCTTAATCAATATTTTAATTTCTTTATCAAAGAATACTACGTATTGTGGATGTGTTTTGTAAGTAGTGAGAACTTATAACTTTTAATGTTACACTCGAATCTCCCAATAACGACGAAATTCCTTTTCTCAAATGACACACCAATTGCGCATGCGTATTGCGTATAATGTAATATTTTTTAGCATTTCAATTTGCTTGCTAATAGAAACCAATCAGATCCCGGAGCGTAACGCATGCGAAGTGGTATCAAGTGAGATTTTAAGTCCATGCAGGTCGTTATTGAGAAAGGAATGCGGTCGTTATTAGGAGATTGTCATTATTGGGAAGGTCGTTATTGGGAGATTCGAGTGTAATTTAATTATTAACTTAGTATTACTATTAAGTATATATTATTATCTAGACGGATTACGGAGAGATTATTGTCGATATAGATCGATTACTGCCGATAAATATCGTGTCTTATCGATATGGTTTCCTTTTTAACAATGAATGTCGATTATTATCGATTATAGAGATCGATTATGAACGATAAATTTTAATTATCTGGGTTTCTAATCATTTCAAGAGATTTTCTATAATTTAAAAAGATTTTAAGAGGTTTTTAAGGGATTTAAAGGGATTACAAGAGATTTATGCAATATTTAAAAGATTTATTGGAATTTTAAAAAATTTAAATAAGTGATTAATTATTAAGGATTTTAATGTTCCTCATGGAATTTTAAAGGATTTCGTGAGATTTTTTTTTTATATTTTAAAAGATTTTGTGAAATTTTAAAAAGTTTCAAAAAAATTTCAGAGACTTTTACGTATTTTAAGAGATTTGAATGAAATTTTAAAGAATTTCACAATAGTTTTATTATTTATAAAAGACTTTGTAGAATTTTAAGGAATTTCAGGAGGTTTTCAAGAATTTTAAGAGATTTTTACGTATTTTAAAACGAGATTTTAAATACTGATGAGCAAAAGATACTTTGTGTAGATAGTAATTTTCTTAATAAATAAATGAGATAGAAGTGACATATTTCTTTTCTTTTTTTTTTGTAGATATGGGTTACTCTCGACTTGCTGCGATACTGTGCCCAAGTTTGCATGGAAATCTGTGCCCATCTCAACATCCAACTCTTCAGGATACCCGTGATGGATATACACCGCATAGGATCTCAACTCTCAGAGAAAAACGGTACTAACAGGTCTCTACGTACTAGGTTAGCTAAGAAATATCACTAGAAATTCCGTCTGTGATAATGAATGCGCTACGCAGTTTCCACAATGATTTTCCTCTTCCTCTCACATTGTACATACACGAGGTTCTGAAAGGAGCTGGAGTTCATTCGTTATCACGCTAAGCTCACTTCTCTTCCAAATAGCATTAAAGTCGAAGGAAAACGTCCTAATGTCAAGTGTGAATCACTGTATATTGCTTAGAAATCATATTTTTTCTTCCTATCCTGAGAATATACCTGCAACTATTTATTTCTTAGGAAATGGACCACGTAATTTTTTAATTATGTGAAATAGTCAAATAGACTTGTCTTTCTTCAGGCAAAACCATACCATATATATTTTTCCGGCTTCTTATTTTTAAACTAATAAATATATCTCGCTGATATTTTTGGAAAATACAAAAAATATATCAGTGTGCATCGGTTTTCTCTTTAAAGTTTGTATTTTTTTTAATACTGCAATTTTAATTAATTTTTAACTTTTTAGTTTAAGTGGGAACAGGACTCTAGAGTCCTAATTAATACCGAAACGAAGGAACTAAAGCCCTATTCTCACTTACATTAAAAATTTTAAAATTAATTAAAATTGCAATATTTAAAAAAATACAAATTTTAATGAGAAGTCGGACGTACACTTATATATTTTATTTCATTTTCAAAAATTTCAGCGAGATATATTATTTAGTTTAAAAATAAGAAGCTGGAAAAAATATATATCGTACGGTCGGTAAATAGTAACGTCATACTTTACCTCAAATTTCGATCTCTTTATTTTACTTGACAAATATTATAGTTAATTATCTTTTCGCTCTGTAGATGTTTTCTTTTTTCGAAATAAAAAAGTGGCTATAGAGTGAGAAAATATTTAATTTTTAAATATTTTTTGGGTAATAGAAAATTTTTAAATATAATCTCAAAATTTAAGCATTTCATTTTACGGAAAATATATTGGAAATAACATTTTTTCATTCTATGGTTATATGCTTATTTAAAAAAAGAACACATCGATGTCGATTATAATCGATTAATATCTATGTATAATCCATACTTGTATATCTTATCGATAAACATTTGAATGTATCGAGAATAATCGGTACTTATTAAAATTAATCTCCACTAAATATTAGAAATTTGGTAGCTCACAACCTCTAATTTGATAGATACTTTTAAAAATATTTCTGAAAAAACATACTAAAAAACTGTAAACAATTAGGGAAAATTTAAATACAAAACCACATAGTCATAGTTAATAAATTAACGTGGTTCATTACTTTAATTATGAAGGAAGCAAATAATTTCTAGCATTACACGCATTCAGTGTTCTAAGGAAACGTCTGTCCAAGTATCCTACGATTAGGGTTTACAAATCGAAATGTGAAAGGATATATTTTCATACTTGCGCCTTCTTTCAGTTGAATAGAATATTTGAAGTTTATTTTATACGCGAACCGAATTAAAACAAAGTTTATAATTGAAAAGAAATGATAATTGAAAATTGTGTTCTTAAACAAATTTTTTATTCTGTTGGAACGGCTTAGATTCCGATTATATCCTTGGTTGTTTTTTTTTTAACATGGGCACTTTCGAATTTGGGGCTTGCAATATGTTTATTCTAAGTTTTCAGTTGTCAATTGTTTTTCTTTTATTTCATGTTATTGAATTGGAAGAGTGAGCAAATCTCGAAATTGGTGAAAGAACTTTTCTAATTTCTAAACTAAAATAACACTATAACGGCATGCTCTGCACTTTCTTAAGCTTAAAAGCTTCGTAATTTGCGACGAGCATTTCTTTTAACTTTATAACTAAATCTATTGTACTTTTTACCAATATTTGGAAAGGAGTAAAGAAAGAACACAATTTTCTCTTCTCTTTTCTTCTTTCCCTCTCTCTCTCTCTCTCTCTCTCTCTCTCTCTCTCTCTCTCTCTCTCTTAATATAGAAAATATATTTCATCTTCATTCGCAGCGTTTAAGGAATCGAGTTCACAGTTCATTTTCAGAAAACGTAGGTCAATTGTACATATTCTTCCTCTTGAGAAACAGAAACTCGCTCAAAAATTGCATTAGGTACAGTTTTCCTTTTATCTATTAGAGTAAAATTTCAGCTGAAAATATTGATCTACTACATCTGGTATTATGACTTAATAAGGTTGAAAAATTCTCGAATTTTTTCGAATTCGGTAGTTTGTTGTTTTTTTAATTTGAAAAATTGTAGAGTTTATTAGTTAGCTATTGAACGTCATTTTTTTCGAATATTTCTAACTCAAAAGCTTGCGATCTAAGCTTATTAGTTGTGTGAAAAATGTCGAATTAAAGTCTTCGAGTTCTCGAAACTTTCAAGTTTAACGAGACAAGTTCGTTCAAGAGTTGAAAACTGTCCGATTTATCGAACTTGGAAATTAATCATCAGAGATTCAGAACTGAGAAAATCAAAGTTTAGTTTCTCACCAGCTTTTTTTAAATCAAATTGAAAAAGTCGATTAATTTGACGATTCCTATATAATATATGTACATATGTTTCGCCCGTTATTGTTATGATACTATTGTTATTATTGTTTTTTAAACACTGTTTTTTTGGGAATATTTTCATTTCTCAATTGAACAAACAGTGTCTTCGAAGTACTTCTTAGCAATTAATTACTGAGTAGAATAACACAAGCTATGAAGGAAATGACATATTTTTTGCTTCAGTGTTTGCGGCTTTTTACTTAAGATTATTGCTTAGTTAGTTTAAAAAAACGATTCAACAAAAAAAAAAAACAATTCAACCAAAAACACAAACAACAGTTTGTGTTTTTCTTTTAGTTGCATTCACTTTTAAACACGAGATTGAAGAATTCTTTTTCACTCCAACCTATCCTCGATTACTATCAATAAATATCGATTACTGTCAATAATAATAAATAATAATTATTAATATCGATTACTGAGGATAATTCAATGATTTTCAGAATTTCGTACGAAATGATGTATCATTTTTATCATTTTGATTGTATCCATTTTGACCACAAAAATCAAACTCCAAGTTTTTTTGCTTTTTATTGGAAATCGAAGGGAAAAATTAATATAGCTGGTAAATAAAAAAGACAGAAACGTTAATCAAAATCATATTTATAGTGACGGCTTTGGCGTATTAGAATTTTTATAAGGTACAAATAATTGTACGATGTATGATAATCGATACGATCGGATGGAACAAAAATTAATTTAATAAAAGTATGTTGTTCGATAAATAAGGCAGGTTTAATTTTTAAAAAACCCGTCTTCTCTTTCTGCAAATGTTCGAAAGAAAAAAAATCTAGGTATGTTCACGATCTTCTTCTGCATGAATTCTTTTAGCTTGATTGGTACTTGGGCTTGAGACTTTTCTTAATTCACTGTTGCACTATTGCATGTCGTGTAGATATTTTTTTAGATCTCAGCGACGCTTCATTTTTTTTTTTGATTGTGCGAGAAATACGAGAATTTTTTTGCATGAGGGTTCGCTTTTAAAAAAATAGTAGCGCTGTAGAGCAAAAATAATATTTATCAGTTAAAATGAAGAAATGGAATTATGAGAATCTAAAGTATTTTTTTTAATTCATTGGTGTGCATGATGAGTTTCTTTTTCGCAGTTAATATGGTGCTAGAAAAGGAACATCTATTACTCGAGGATCATGGCAGCTGTGATACTTCCCTTGACCTTTGATACTCAGATATTTGTTTCATGATTGAAGACGAATCTAGAAACACTTGATAGTCAAAATGGAAAACAAAGGATAAAGTGAGTGAAAAGGCCACGTACTTTCGTCCTCGAGGACATTTGTAAACCTGGTGTTTGAATCTCGAAAACTTTATTTATGAATCGAGATTAAAGTGATTATTTGAGGATGACCTTTTCTCCACATTTTAATGAAAATAGTCATTTTAAGTTAGGTCCGTCGAATTTCTAGTTTAAGAAATTTTAAATAGAGCTAAGTTTTTTTAAGGCCATGGAACAGTTGCCAAATTACTTATCTCTTTTATTATTCAATGGTCTTTAATTTATCTGCAATGACATTCCTGCATTTATAGATGTTGTGTTGAAAATTTCGAAAATTAAAGTAAAAACATTTAGTTAGGTTTATCTGGTCCTAAATATTTACACTTATAAAATTTTTTTTATTTTATTAAAAGTTTAGGATCAGATAAATGTATCTTAATTTTTTTACTTTAATTATTGGAAATTTTCAACTTGGTATCAATAAAAGTAGAAATGTCATTGAAGGGAAAAAAGCCGATAAGATAGGGATCCAATAACTGATACATGGTCTTAATCTTTTTAGAGAAAACGTGGCTATTGTATTTATTTTATTGTAAGTGTTGTTAAGGTTTGAAAAAATTGTATTTATTCTACATTGAAGTTTACTACAGTATTAAAAAAATATATAGCCACAGTTTCCTTTCTGGTGAGAAGCAATTTTCCATAGCAAATAATTCAAAGAATTATTTATTGATTATTCATTTCTATATAATTGTTTTGCTAAATTTAAGGTCATGTATTACTTATCTGATTCCTACCTTACCGAAATTTTTTTCTCTGCAACGTTACTTCTTTTATTGAGATATTAAATTGAAAATTTCTAAAATTAAAGAAAGTATACTAAGGCACGTTTATATGGTCCTAAATTTTTATTAAAATAATAAAAAATCTCAAAATATTGTTTTTCTATAAATGTAAATATTTAGGACTAGATAAACATACCTTAGTGCTTTAACTTTAATTATAGAAATTTACATTTTCATATCTCAATAAATTTAGATGTAATGTCACAGAGAAAAAAATGTCGTTAAGCTAGGAATCGGAAAATTAATACATGAACTTAAGGGCGTTGGATCCAATTTCTAACGTCAAAATTACATTCCCCATATTACTCAAAAAATATTAGAATTAAATATCTTTTCGCTCTGTAGATGTATTTTATTTTAAAAAAGAAATATGCTTACACAGCGAAAAAATGATTATTTTCAATCATTTTTGTGTAAAAGAAGAGATTCAAAATATTAATTAAATGTTTTCATTTTTCTCAAACAGTTTTAAAATTACATATTTTTTCACTGTGTATTTATAATTCTATTTAAACATGAATAAATTTCTAAGTATAAGATTTATTAAATAGAAAGAAGAAATTTAATTTTGAGGATATAAATTTAATCCAACACCGTTAAGCAATTTATATAAACATTATTTGCTGGCTGCATTTCTAAAAAAATTTATCGTGTTAGAATTTTAGACTGTGAGCAAAAATTGGTTCCTTATAGCAGAGGACGATTTAATATTTTGTGCAATATACAATTTCGAGCGTGCCTTAAAAGTCAAAATGTGGATTGGATTCTTCGGGTATTTGTTTATTTAACCTGATTTAGAACTTAAAGGTAAACATTTAAAAGTAAATAATTTTAAAACATTTTGAGCAGTAAACACAAGTCTTCAAACTAGAAAATAATTATCGATGCGCCAAAATCTGAAAACTTTTCGAGGTGTTAAAACTTGTCGATTTCTGAAAATTGTTTAAGGCCATGTATTACTTATACGATCCCTAATTTACCGACATTTTTTTCTCTGCAACGTTACTTCTAAATTTATTGAGATACCAAGTTGATCATTTTTATAAAATTAAAGTTATAACATTAAGGAAGTTTATATGATCCTAAATATTTACTTTTAAAAAATTTAGGATCAGATGAATTTATCTTAATGCTTTAAAAATTTTAATTTGTTATCAATAAATTTAGAGGTAAAGTTGCAGAGAAGAAAATGTCGGTAAGGTGGGGATCGGATAAGCAATACCCAAGATATTACATAGTGATAATTGAAATTATTCAAGATATCGAACATTTTCGAAATATCGAAACTATTAATTTTTTTATTTTTCGTACTTCCCTTAGAATATTTTACACACGTCTATAAAACTGCATTTATATATGTAAATCGATTCAGGATTGTATTCTCGATAGTGAACTTCGTTCCTTCAATGCCAAGATATGCCGTTAGAATTAACAATAAATTTTTGTAAGTATATAGATAATTTAAACGAATTTATATTTATCGTAGGTGAATGTGTAATAAGTCTAGATTAATCCTAATCTATTCATAAATTTTGTGTATAAGTATTCGAATAATCTTAATTGCGTTTCGAAAGAAAGTTTAAATGTAGAATTAGAGTAGAAAAATCCAAAAATTTCAAAAGGAAAAAAAATTATTTTGAAAGTATGTAGCTTTCAAGAAGAATTCAGTAATAGATCTGAAAACAATTATTATTTAAGCATCATTTAACATTTGTCATTTATGATTTATGAATACCGTCTGTTTATAATTTATTTTTTGTACAACTATTTAGTTCGTAAAAATAGTATTTCACTGACAGTTTCTCTAAAGCTTTTGTTAAAAGGCAATCTCTTTGTGTTAATTTTCTTACTAATTGTCCTAATTGTATTGTATTTTATGAAATAATTGAAAACAGGAATTTTGTTTTAAAAGCGGTGCAGATCGAATCATTAAAAATTAGAACCAATTGAATCTCCGGCAATCAAAAGGGGATTTAGCCTGGGAAGTGTTTAAATCTTATGAAAAAATAAAAAAATTCATCGGACAAGACATGAAACCTCGATCCAATAAAAATGTTTAAAACCTGAAAGCGGAAAAACACTTATTCAAATTGAGATCGAATCCATAATGTAATTTAGAATTTGATTGTACGAAAAACTAAGATTTCAAAATATATTGTTGGTATTTATTTGATAATAAGAAAGTAGACTTAATGTACAAAACTTATCAATAATTACTCCCTGCAAAATTGAATGTTTTATCAATATGTAATTCAATTAATCAATTGACAACGAGTCCTGGATACCCTGTGAACCCATTAAGTAGAAAACAGTGTCTGGCTTTCAAAATTCTGTGAATATTGTAAATTTAAGTTCTAATTGCATAGAATTCAATCGCAGATTTATAATTCTGGACTGGGATTCTCCAGGGTAATTTTTAACTTTTATTTTTCTTGCCAGTTTTCAACTTCAGCTCTGATGTTTTTAACATTGGTGGCGTAGGTTCTACAACAACCACCTATATATCTAACACCTAAGTCGAGCCATTCATGAACAAAAGTTTCTGGAGGAAGAGTGTCGCCTTCAAATTTCCAGCCATCAGAGGTAGTATATTTTTCTCCACTATTAGGATAAACAATAAGTGGAACAAAATCCTGGGAAGCTTCATTGATACCATTGAGGAGAGGAGTTACGAATTTCGGATCTATACAGTTAACCCCGATGGCTAGGATTTGACCAGGAAGGGCTTTTTTGTAACATTTAAGAGCAGTTTCTTGAAATTTGGAACCATCTGCTAGACTTTGACCGTCTTCTCGACATGAGAAGGAGAGCCAGGCTTTAGTTCCCGGATATTCCCTAAGGAGTTCTACTAGGGCTTCAGCTTCTGTGGAACAGGGGATCGTCTCTAGGGCGAGCATATCTACTCCGGCGTCGATCAGGGTTTCTATTCTAGGTCGATGCCAGTTCATGAGCATCTCCTGGCTGGCATATTTTGCATAGGAACCAGAGTATTCTGATGCGTCGTGAAGAGCTGCTCCGTAGGGTCCACACGATCCGGCGATTTGGGGCTTTGGCTTCACCTGAGTAAAAAAAATACTGAACTGCTGTCTAAAAGTTTACAGTAAAACCTTGTTTATCCGGCCTTCGATCAACCGAGGCTCTGCGTTATCCGGCATTTTTTCTTACTTTCAGAATGTGTAGTTTCACACGGCTATAACTGCCTTTCTGAAAATGCGATTTGAATTTTTGATGAGGTATTTCGAAAGGATTTATTCTCCCTTTCATTCGATTATATCCATTTTTTTCTTTTCCATTTTCATAAAAACATTACTGAATTGAACGTTTACTTGTTTTTTCTAAAAAAATAAAAAAGATGAATTATACTATTATTAATATTATTTTATTTCAAAGAGGCATTTTTGATTTTTATTTTTAAAATTAATTACCTGGGATAAATGAGGTTTTACTGTATTAAAATTTTTTTCAAATCCCAGATAATAAGAGTAGATTAAGCTGCATTAGCTGCAAAAGTTTATAACTTTAAGAAAAAATAGAAAAACTAAAATTTAATGAAGCTCGGGTATTCAACGCCTTTAAAACAAAAAATCACCACATCAGCATCTTCATTTTCCTCGGTGTAAATTTTTACAGCTTTTTTGGCCAAATCAACAGCATCATGAATAAGGCTACGACCTTCCTTCTCGGAAATGTTCAAATATTTCATGAAGCCTGCGATTGTTGCCTGGTAAGTACTCGTCTGAATAATATCAGATCCAGCCCTCAAAAAATCCAAATGAGTCGAAAGTACTGCATAAGGGTTAGTCACTAAGAATTTGGCTGTCCAAAGAGGATCCCCGTCAATCCGATCACCAACGTGGGTCGACAATTGAGTGGAAAAACCACCGTCCAGAACTTTCACGTCCAACATTTTCCACGAAGTAACATGAAGTAACACGAAGTAAACTCTAAAGTCGATTAGTCGAGTGAAGAGTGCCAAGTGACCTCAGTGACCATGACCCGTGACTGGCGGAACCCCCCCATCTCGAGTCCCGTACTCTATAGCGCATGCGTTGCAGTCGGTAGCAGATTAGTTGCTATTCGCACGCAGTTTGAAATACTAAAAAATATTATTTTTATTGTTTATTATAAATAATGGCATACTTATAAAATATTTATTAATTGTTAAAAATGTTAATAAACATTTAAACGCCATTATTTATAATAAAAATATTATTTTTTAGCATTTCAAACTGCGCGCGAATAGCAACCAATCAGCTGCCGAGTGCGACGCATGCGCTGTAGAGTACGGGACTCGGTGGGGGGGTTAGGGCAATATATGTACATACTACTTATGCTGTACACTGCTCACTGCTGTACATACAGTGTACACTGTACACCATGGTTGCCACATTTCTCACGGACTTCAATGGTCAGGATGGTCAGCTGACCACAGTACATAAAATAGAATGATTTTTGAATGCTGCCATTCATGGTGAATAAACCCATGCAGCTACTTATAAGCACTTGAAATAAAAAGACGTTTAAATTGCTAATGCTTTGGATCATATTACAAGTACCGAGGCGGTACTCTAAGGGCTGGAAAGTTAATTAGCATCAAGAATGCAAGCAAACTCAAGTTCAAATGTTCAACCCCTAAAATTGCTGGCGGGTTGTCCACATATCCCATGGCTATGGATTCGGTAAAAAGGAGCAGTTAATATGTATCCTTCGTCATCCCTTTTCCTCATTCTCCATTCCTTTTGTTCTCGCCTCCGCGATCTTTCCAAAGGGTTTTTACATTCTCATCAGATTTGTGTAAATAATTTTGACAAAAAAGTATTTTTTACTGAAAGATATAACCATTTTTTTTTTAATTTAATCTTTTTGTTTTAAAGTGTACCATTTCATCAATTTTCAACAGTCTTCATTTTTACTTCGTTCATATTATGCATATATTAATGAGTGTGAATAAATGAAAAATCTTTGTTAGTTTTTTTTCAGATTAAGAGTGTTGGAGCCAAGTTTTAATCTAAAAATTCGATTTCTTCATTTTATTCAACAAATATTAAATTTTGAATTTTCTCCCTCTGTAGAATTAATCAATTGTTAACTAGAATTATGCTTATAGAGTGAGGAAATATCTAATTCAAATATTGTTTAAGTGAATGAAAATATTCAATTTTGAAGTTAGATTTTGAATTCATTGTTTTATGCAAAAAGTATCGAAACTAAATATTTTTTCGCTCTGTATGCAGTCTTAAATTTGAAAAAATATTAGTGCTACAGAGCGAAAAAATATTTATCTATAATTTTCGTTGGATAAAATGGAGAATAGAATTTTGAGCTTAACACTTGGGTCCAACACCCTTAATCTCACCAACGCTACGTGGCATGCCCGGACTGGACCGTGAAACCGGCCCGAGCATTTTATAGACCACACCGGGATTTTATCGGGCATTTGCCCTATTTGCCATATGGCCAACCCGGGCCTGCATTACGTGGTACATTACTTACAATATCCACCGCAACATGCCAAAAGTAGTTATAAAACATACCCTATGTCATAAAAGTGTTGAAGAAATCTTATCTTTAAAAATTCTTCTTTGACCCGCTTTCAATTTTTGTGAATCCTTTAAACATATATGATTGCGAGCTAGAAAAAATAAGACACGTGTTTTCTCATATCGGTCCAAAATAAGTTTTAAGGGGTGAAATAAGCCCCTGCTCTGAAGATTCGCTTAAAAATCATATTTTTTTTATTTTACACTTAAATGAATATTAAGTTAACTATAGCAGCATTGGAAATTTGCTGAATTCTTTTGTTACCATCTCCTTCTCAATGAGAAAATTCTTAACAGTTTATGCAGCATTAGTGGATAATGTAAATTCAACAATGAATAATGTAACAATGATAACAATAACTTTATTTTTATAAATTCCTTAATTTTTCAATAAAGGTAATTTACATTATTTAATTTGCAATTTATACATGCGATCGGTGATTAATAACCTTTCAATAAGGATTAATTCAGTATTATCACGTAGTACTATTTTTAATTAACTTATAACAGGTTTACATATAATATGCTTCAAAATGCGAAACTTGTAGTTCAATACGTGTTAATTACACATTTTATTCATTTAAGGGTTGATTTTTTATAAGGGGTATATCAGTCGGCTATAAGTGCTTAAAATAATAATATAATATAAAAACATCATTTTTGAGCGAAACTTCAGGTGCTTATTTCACCCCTTAAAACTGATTTTGGACCGATAAGAGAAAACGTGTCTGTTATTTTTTATAGCTTTATCATATATTGAAATGAAAAAAAAAGTGGAGGCGGACACATAAAAAGCTTTCCTTGTAAGCCTTTACAATTTCTCAACTTCAACATTATATATTATTTACAAAAATTTGCTCTTTTATATATATGCATATCTAATCTCTTCAATTTTCTGCACGCAAAAGCCTTTCCTACTTCCTTCCACTAAATAATTTTCCCAGAATTAAAATTTTGCAAATTTTTTTTTTTTTTTTTTATTAAAATACCTAAATCATTCGAAAAGTAAGCAGTGATGAGTTCTTGAAGCTTTTTAAGAAACAAGATTCTTTTCATTTTCTGGAAACTTCTGAGAATTGGACAGTGAAAATTTGCTCCCTTTTCCCTAACTTTAATTCTCCCCCTCTTTATCTACCTCTCTCTTATATACATTCAGAGATCTAGTGTGGATTAATATTCCTTCTCTCTTTCATACCCTCGTCCGTGGCCGACAATGTATTGATCCAGCAGAAGCAGCGACTACGCAACGAGGCCACCCGACGTGTCCGACGTAAGTAACGTACCGACACCCACGCTTTTTATGTGCATGTCGCCCACACAATGACGCTTATTCCATACTTGTGCCATTTTCCTTAGTGTTGAGCGAGAAACTGATCGTCAGTTGGGTGATACGCGGTGGCGATAGAGCCACGCAGCAATTGTTGTCCGGTGTGAGGTCTGCTTAGACCTGGTGCGGCTTATTTTGTGAGTCCGATATGGACCATTTTGAACCGGAAAAGAATCACGTAAGTTCAATTATTTGGATCTCAATATTAAAAAAATAGTTTATCTTACCTAGTAATTGATTAACTTGAAAATATCATTTTTAACCAATGACTTAGACTGTCTTCTTATAGGTTTCCCGAATAATAATTTATTATATTGTCAATGACAATTATTTGCCGATCTTCAATGAGAAATGTTTTAAAACTCCCTTTTTGTGATTAACACTATTAATAAACATATTAATGTTAATATGTTCTAGTTTTTGTATGGTAATGTAAATATGTCCTGGTTTACCGATAATAATAATAATTTACATAGTGCTGATGAGCTTCAATAAAAGTGAAACCGGAAAATTTAAGAATGCAAGGGAAATCAGAGAAATTCAAAATAATTTAAACTGTCTCAAAATAACTCAATTTAAATTGAAAGAATTTAAATAAAAAAAAAAAAAGAATTCACAATCACTCAAAAAAATTCAAAGAAATTCGAGAAAATTAAAAATAATTCGTAAAATTCAAGAATTCAAAAGTGATCCAAATAATTAAAGAAAATTTTAAAAATTTAAAAGAATTAGACAAAATTTGAGTGAAATAAAAAAACTTGAAGCTTTAAAAAATTTTTTTAATTCAAATTAATTAAAGCTGAATTGAAAAGAAATCAGAGAGAAGTAAAAGAAAATAAAGAAGGTTTTCAAATCCTAAGACGTCAAATTTTGATACAAAAGCCAACCAAACCGTCGCATAACACACAAAAAAAAAATGTGAAACAGAACAATTGAAATCTATACAAGAATACTATGTGAATGTAAATGTGGAATTTTAAATATGACATTTTCTGGTAACTGGTTTTTGTATGGTTTTCCAAAAATTCATAAAATCATGATCTTCCAGCGAAATATGATTAACTCATTCCTCATGCTACAAACCTGCTGAAGAGTTTGTTTGTTTACGTTTTAGGGATTTGTGTTTTTTTTTCTGCGTCTTTTCTCCGATTGTGTCAGTCACTATGTGTTCCTTCTTCATCTAGTAGACGATGCACACGCGATTCACCTCTAAATAATAAAGACAGCATAAACCTCATGAAGAATTGTCAAATAAAAATAATTAAATTTAAGACTATAGTACAGATTTTTGTATAAAAAATTCAGTCAAGTCGACATTGCCTGCCTTCATTTTCTTTAAAATTTATAAGAATTTCCAGAACGAATTTTTGGGAAATTTTTTATAATTCATCAGATAAATTAGCCCCTTCCTATAAGAATGCTTACCTTCATGTATTAATTTTTCACATTTATGACAGATGTTTACTGCATTTTCCGACATGATGTACGCCATCAGCCATTTTGTTTTGTATCTATCTGGGGGAACAGCATTGATTGGCTGTCAAGTCTTTACGCTATAATTGGCTACTATTCTGGCGCGCTTATTTGAATCGATACAGAAACCAGATCTTATTCAGATGTATATTATATAGGAAAGTCTAGAGATCCTCAAGACAGAATTGAGACAACTTTTCCCCTCCGGAAGTTACCGATTCCGGTTATATAAATCAATAATAACCAATTAAAATCGAAGTAAAGTTGTCTCAATAAGTTTGCGTCTTGAGGAATTGAGGATCTCTATTAGAAAAGTTCATACAGAACCATACAGACCACATTAATTCCCCAGAAGGAATTACAAATCCATACAGAACTCTTTAAAATTTGATATTTTTATAATTTGAGAAGAGAGTTTTCCTTCTTGAATTGAGGAAAAATAGATGCAATTTATGGACGGGTCCTCCCTCGATGTTTGCGCAGCATCATTTCAGTAGAAAAATCCGTATATGGCATGACCCGCGCAAGTGCACAAAACGGTATTGGTCCATCGTGGACTCGTCGTTCTGTCACTTATTAACGTTTTCAGGACACCACTTTGAGACTCGGTTATCTAAATAAATAAATTCTCTTGTCAAGAAAATCTGGGCGAAACTGTAATGCGTAAAATGGAGTACGTCTCTGACCGAAGATGATTTTTCCACTTTGATATCGACAATAAAGAGAAAAGAATAATGTCGTGTTCGTCAACATCATTTTATTGACAAAATGAACTTTTTCTGAGGAAGAAATAAAATAATAAATTCTAATTATAAACGGGTGAATCATCGAAATATATTTTATATGCAAGGAGAAGATTTTTTTTATAAGTTTCTAACTGCATATAGCTCATATCATCAATATTTTATCATGCATATCATAAAATATATGATTGATTTACAACTTTTGAAAAATAATATAAAGGAAATTATCTTTTGTTGTAGAATTTGTAGGGGCATATCTAGAGAATGGTACAGCCATGAATCGATGTGTGGAGCCGCCGGACACAGGAAACGAAACTCGATTGGCACATCGGTGACGATTTTTTAAACAACAGGCATGGACATACAGAAGAAGTTCCTGTGCCCTCGCTTGGTGGATTATCTCGCCATAGTGGGGGCCAGGCCTTCACCAAATTCTCGCCAGCCTGTACAGGTGAGTTTTGCTTACGTTTTTTTTTAATTTTTAAGAAGCAAGATTCTGCATCAGGCGCCCTGAGTGACCTAGTAGCGCATTATATGTTTACGTCATAAAAATTCTAGGAAGTGCTTCACGGCAACTTCAGAGCATGCCTGAAAAAGCCTTAAGATCAGAGTTTGCGTGTACTTTTTAATATATTTCTCCTTTATCCTTATCTATTCTTGTATAATAATAATTTCAATCTTTTTCTACCACACATATATTTTTCTATTTTTATCATAAGTAATATATAAAGAGGCGAGCAGATTTAAAAATATAAGATTTGAAAGGGCTGGAGATATTGAAAAAGATAGACGTGAATAAACAAGGGATATGGATTAGGATAGAGCCAGATAGGATGAGTGATATTGGTTTTTATTGTAGAACATAACTTCTATGAATCTTTTGTTAACTCTGTGGATTAAGCGTCCCGATATGAAGGGAAGAATAAAGAAAAAAATTAATATTTTCATATTTAAGTGAAAGAGTGAGAATAATTTAATTTTTTTGAATGTGTTAATTTTCTTTAACGATTTCCATTTGTGTTGTATTCCATGCAAGTGAACACATATTTTTCATTGTATATAAGAATATTTCCACTTTTTCATCTATACATATTTTCATTTTTCAGGTCCCGGAATTACTGCGAAGGTATCCGATTGAGGACCACAAAGACTTTCCTTTGCCCCGTGATATGGTTTATTTTTGTCAACCTGAATATTGTAACAGCATTGGTCCGAAACGTACAGCATTGCGAGAAGCGACATCTTTCACTTTCACCCTTACCGATAAAGATTGTGGTATGTATTAAAATTTATTAACAGAGTTATACATATATAGAGTTTTTCTTATATGTTCGGGTCTACAGAAAAAATTCTAGATTTTCTTATCCATTCGTTTCAGGCGTAACAAAAGTCTGAAAAATTAAATCAAGTATTCAAATTTAAATAATCGTTCTTCATATTTTTTTACTTTGCAGGAAAGACTCGTTATGGAACTTGCGTCAATTTTTATAGACCCATTGAAAGAACAGGGAACTATGGAAATACTGGAAGTACCATGCGAAGGGACAAACACAATACCAATTTTCGCAGGGAAAGCTGGAGGAAGAGCATGGAAAAAAGTTCTGACTCGGCCTTTTCAAGGTGAAATAAAATTCATAATCTTCCAATTAAGGGTCTTGGGGCCAAGTCACAACCTCAATGTTCATCTCATTTTACTCAAAAATTATAAAAATGATGTATCTTTCCGTTCGACTTGAAAATTTCCAAAATTAGAGGAAGTTTACTAAAGTACATTTATCTGGTTCTAAATTTTTATTGAAGCAGAACAGAATTTTCAAAATAATTTTTTTATATAAATAATTAAGACCAGATAAAATGTATGGTACCTTAGTTAGTAGAAGTAGGGATCGGATAACTGATACACATTTTGGTCTCTATAAGACCTTATCTCGAGCTGTTCTTTATAGCGACTATAGGAGCAGTGTGATAGGACCGAGTGATTCAGAGAAAGATTGCCCCAGCCGCAGAGATTCGGACACACCCCATGCCCCCCATGCTCCAAAATTGGGCGTCACTGCACCGAGTGGAGATAGCGAAAGTGGGGGCAGTCACTCTCCGTCCCCAAGGGCTTCTCGAAGACGTCAGGTAAATAATAATATTAAATAAAAAATATGTCCGCCACGCGGACACATTCTAGCTCTCGTCTCGCACGTTATGGCGCTTCGCTTATAGAGCTATGAGACGCTTATCCTTTTCAATCTCTACCATTTTATCCATATCTATCTCTTTTTAATTATTTTACTCCTTAATTATTTAATACTTAATTAAAAAATTGTAAAAGTATAAAAACAAGTTAGAGTTTTGATGATTTCATTGTTTAAATCCCGAGAATAATCACGTGTAACGCAACCATTAGGTTGCACCTAGTTGATAAATAAAGTTCACACCGCATTTCGATCCTCACAAATAATAGATTTATTAAAAAGTGGACAAGGGCAATGGCGTTTTGGCGTCATCTAGCAGGAGGCTCTACCTCGCTAATATCATGGCGAACTATGTGGCGTCTAGCGGGAAAATGGCAGGATTTGAAATCCATAATTATCCTTTCTTCAATTTCAATAATGTCCTAAGACGTTCTTTCTTCTCTATAATATTCCGAATAGATTCTTGGATATTTTGGTGTGGCTCTCTCTCTCTCTCTCTCTCTCTCTTGTCAAAAGAATTCAAAATGATTGAGAAGAATTCAAGGGTAATTCGAAATCTAAGCTTAAAATAAGGGTATATGTCACGTAATTGACGGGCGTTACATGATCCACGTCGGGGTCTAGAAGGTCGTATGTCATACGTTTACATTTATTTAAAAATGTTATAATTTATGACATCTTATTTCTTCTTTCTTAACACATGTAATTAAGTTGTTTTTTTAAAATAAACTCTCTTAATGTGGCTCTGAATAGGTAATAGAAAATTTAAAAAAATAAATCGATAGAGGTGCGCTATGGCTTTTTAGGTATATCTTATAAATAATACATATAAAAATACTGTGTGTATATATATTGTATAACTATAAAATAATGAGTTTAATATTACATTACAGAGAATACGAAATCTTTCCCTGACATCTCTCTGTATCATTTCTCATCATCCTTTCTTTACGATGTTTCGAGAGTGCCTATTTGTTTTGAAGAAGCTCATCGACGCTTGCAACGAAACCTCCACACCTCATAGGTGCGGAGCATCAAGGCAGAGTACCAGGTATTAAAAATGTTAATCTTTTTAATAATATCTTATGTATTAATAAAATCTTATATGGGTCTCGGATCCGATTTCTATCTTACCTGCATTTTTTTCTGTAATGCCTTTTTTACACTTAATATTGAAATAACGAGTTGAAAATTTATAAAATAAAAGTAAAAGTCTTAAGGTACATTGATCTGATCCTAAATATTTATAGATAAACGTACAGTAGTATGCAGGAATCCCTTCCCCCATGAAGTTGGCTGATAACTTGAAATTTTCAAATAGATATCTCAATAGATGTAGAAATTGCATTACAGGTAAAAAGACGCCGGCAAGGTGAATAACACATTTTCAATTTAAAAAAGAAACATGTACAGAATGAAAAAATACATAATCTTAATATTTGTTGATTAAAATAAGGAAATGGATTTGTATCTAAACCCATAAAGTTGCGGAGATATGCTAATTTTTGTAAATTCTCAAAAGTTGTGTTTTAATTACTTTTTTTGCAGAGAATCTTTATGGACCGTATTGACTGGTTTGAGTTTCGAGGGAGCATCATCTATAGTCCTTCACGACATTCGAGAAATCGAAACGTGGATTCTGCGCTTATTAAGTGCCCCAGTTCCAGTTCCTTCAAAAACAAGAGTTGAAGTGGAAATTCTTTCTCCAAGTCTTCAACCCCCTCTCTGTTTTGCTCTTCCGGACCACACGCGATTTTCTTTAGTTGATTTCCCACTTCATTTGCCGCTGGAATTGCTTGGAGTTGACATTTGTCTCAAAGTGATGTCTCTCATTTTACTTGAGCACAAGGTAACATTTTTAAAAACACAATATTTTTTTAAGGTTCTGGGAACTAAGTTTTAACCCCAAAATCTGATTTCTTCAATTTACTCAATAAATACTTTAAATCGGAATGAATCCGAGTTAATCCGAAGCAACTTTTCAATGCGATTCAATTCGAACTTTCGGATTCTGTTGGACTGATTCAGATAGAAATTTTAGTATAGACCTCAGATTGCATTGAATTGCTTCGAATAGAATTTTAATTTTGACCTTGAATTGAAACGGATCGATTCGTATTTCGAAAAATTTTTTCAGATTGTTTTGCAGTCACGAGATTACAACGCTTTATCGATGTCGGTTATGGCTTTTGTTACAATGATATACCCCCTGGAATATATGTTTCCAACGATTCCTTTGTTGCCAACCTGTATGAGTGATGCGGAACAAATACTTCTGAGTCCTACTCCTTTTGTAATTGGAATACCAGCGTCCTTTCTTTTGTACAAGAAGAATTTCAAAATGCCAGGCGACATTTGGCTCGTGGACTTGGACAGCAATAAAATCACTCCGCCTTCCAGATACAACGACGTTTTACCTCCGTTACCAGAACTGGAGGGATCAGTATTGAAGAACCACTTGAGACAGGTGTGTGTGAGTTTTTTTTATTTTTAAAGAAACTTTTTTGAATTCACAGTCCAATAATTATGACTTTCTACACATAATCTCAAGTTTAAAATTTAACGTGGAATCTCATGTTCAGTTCCACATAGAATGTAAAACATGATTTTCAATTGCAAATATCTCAATATTTATTATTTTCTACAAAATATCCAGGTGAACAATTTTTTATTACTTTGTATTTCAGTTCTTTTCAATCATTTAGAATTTATTTTGAATTCCTCTCGTGGCATAAAATTAAGAAGTCCATTTTGAGGTTGTAACATAGGTCTAAATTCTTTCTGTTGAGTTTTGCAAATTTATCTTGAATCACCTGAATTTTAATTCGTATATAAATTTCAAAAAATTTTACGAATTTAATCTTCGAATATTAATTTTCTTGGAATTCCAATAAAATAAATGTCCAATAATAATAATAATAATAATAATAATAATAATAATAATAATAAACATTGTGAAGAATGAGTGTTTCTATGTGATTTTTTTCAAGTAGCAAGTCTAATAAATTTTAGGTATTTCTTTCTGTGGAATCGAATATACGATAAAGTACATTTTCCCGCCTTTAATCTCACTCTCATATTTACCTTATTATTTAAAAAACTCGTTTCTACTTTACAGAGAGCTCTCTACCGCGTTTACTAACTTTAACTTTCTTCTAATTCCCCGCTGCTGATTTGCTTCCACAGGCAATGCAACTTATGGACCAAGCTGGCTCTGGTGTAAATATTTTAACTTGATAAGCTACTTATTGTTGCATGAAACTTCACGCATACTTCTTAAGACAGAATTTATTTTCAGTGGCTTTAAATGCAGAGTATATTGCTTTGCATGAAGACCTAGATGAATGTTTTGTAGTTTTTCATCAGTTCAAAATACCTAAAGAATTAAATAATTCTTGTCTTTCATAAAAGAGAAATTTTCCCTGATCTGGTAACAGTTGGTTCATATTAGAGAAAAACTTAAAAAATAAATACTAGCCTCTTTCTTATGGAGTCTCAAAAACCTCAATGAAAACACGTATTAACATGCAACGCAATGCGGGAAAATATAATAAAATTTGTGTAGTAAGTTGGCTAAACGTAGATATAAAATTAGTGCAGAAATAGCTTTAAAACAATTATTAAATATGTTGTTCCTTAATCAGAATTTTTTTTAAAGGCCATGGACACCATGACAGTTCCTCAACATCCATTTACTCCGCAATCTGGACCTACACAATCATTTCAAACTCCGAGTAGAAGAGAGAGTACTGCATCGCATCATTCAACTTTAAGGTAAAGTATCTAGAATACATGGAATAACGAGCTCCACTTTTGGTAACATTTACTAGTTTTGTCTACATTTACACCTGAGACGTGTAGGGACATCTCATCATCCTTTTCATATTTTCTACAAGCAATGTGTTGGGTATTAATCCCTACTTAATACTTATGGTAGTTCATATAACTATGCTCACTGAGAATCTGCACTATTATCCTTGCATCTTTCTTGGGAAAGTTCATCATGGAGAATGTCAAAAAAATTCCTTCTCTGATCTGGAAAGCGCGGAGGTGGGAGAAAGACCCATTTAAAAGTCGTATTATTGGAGCATTAAAAAAGCGTTTTATTCCTTTTGCAGCGTATCCTCAGCAAAACACAGACCAAGTACTGACCTTAGTGCTTCAACTCACAACAGTCCAGTGGGTTCTCCAGGGACAACAAACCCTCGGCGTCCTTCAGCAGCGACATCAGCGGGATCCGGTTCATCGCCTCAGCGGCCCATGGCCCAATCCACGGCTCCAGTTAACCCCTATATTTACGGCAGTGACGTCGACTCAGTCGATGTTGCAACAAGGGTGGCAATGGTGCGCTTTTTCAATTCCAAGAATCTCCTCGCCGACTTCACAGAGCACACAAGAATTCTCCGGCTGTATCCTCGACCAGTTGTTGCCTTACAGATCAATTCATTTCTTCGTTCGAGGCCGACAACAAGCCAGTTTTTGAATGAGTTTGCCAGGACTCAAGCTGTTGAATTTCTCGCAGAGTGGAGCCTCACGCCCAACAATGTTGCATTTTTGAGGGTCCAAACTGGAGTTTTCGATCCAGCTCAAATTGGAGATAAGCCGAGGTGGTACGCAAGTTCACTAGAGCCTATTCATTTTCCTGTTTGGGATTCTGGAAGTTCACTTGCGAACGCTTTGAAAGCGATGAAGGAACATGAAAATCAACCTACTGACGAAAGCGGTTCTGATTCGGAGGGCGCTGAGAGCACGAGTTCTTCTTATTCTTCTCTGAGTGATTTTGTCTCGGAAATGGCCTCTTCTGATTTGTCTCCGAGTGAGTTTCATACTTTTTTGAAAGGAATGAAGAAAAATACAAAAAGATTTATTTCTGATATAAATGCCTAAAATAGGTGATTCGGTTCTTCGCCGTGTCCCAACTCTGGATTTTGGATCAGTTCGGGATTTTGACACGTTTGGGGCGGGATTTACATGGGTTCGGATTTTCTAGCCAAATCGGTTCTTGGATATTTGAGTTTTCGGGGTTTGGCAATTTTCGAATCGGGTCGATGATTGGATTGGTTTGAATTGGGGGGGGGGGGGTCGAGTTGAGCAATATTCAAGTCTCAATTTGGGTAGTTTCAATCTTTCGGAATGTTCAGGAACTTTTGACGCAATTTTTGCATCTTAAATAAAAATTAATGGTCTCTGTAAATAGCACAAAAACGACCTTAATTTAAAGAAATTTTTACTGAATAGAATGCATAATTCTCAGATACATTTAGGTCGGTTCGCATATTTTCGGGATTCTTGGGTCAAATCGAGTCAGAATTTGAGTCGGTTTCTGTTTTCGAGATTTCTCTATAGTTATTTGTAATTTATTTATGCAACATTATAATTTATTTTCTAGCGATTATTAAGATCCTGGCTTAATTTAATTCGCTAAGAAACTAACTTTTTCTTTTTTTGCAGTGAATCAATCACATCCAATGGCCCTTGCTGTAGACCCCAAAAACCTCTACAACCCTCCAAGTTCCTTGCAATATCCTGGAGTGGAAGAAGATTCACCAGCTCGTCCTGAGAGTCCACCCAGTACTTCCTCTAGTCACAGTGACTTGAGCAGTCCAAGTTTCAACCGAGACTCCGAGTTCGAATTAAATCCAAAAGCTGTCGAAGGGTCGCAAACTACCAAGAGTGACAACGTGAGTGTTTCCTACAATAATCTTTTCTTAAGGACTTCTATTGTGGAATATTTAAAAAAAAACTTTCAAAATTTCTCTCTTAATTCTTTTAAACAAAAAAAGAAATCTGGTTTGAATATTCTAAATAGCTTTACATCTGAGATTTCTCAAATCTTATATAAGCATTTTAGAACAGCTTATGTGCCATTACACGAGAATTGTTGCTCTTCGCTCTCCTAACATTTTTTATCATCCTTGCAATTTCTCTATTCCTCAATTTGTCAAAAGAAGTTTTTCAAAATGGAAATAATGAAATATTACTTCCAACACGGAAAGAGAAACCGTAATTGCTTCCCTGACGAAAGTTTCGAATCAAAATTCTATCCGAATGAATCCGAACCATTGCGAAATAATCCAAGACGAATAGTTTCGGGTACAAGTTTGCTCAAATTGAAAATTCAGATTGATTCGAAATAAAGAATTGCTCTCGATTCATTTGGATTGGCTTAAATTGAAAACTTACTTCGTATTGAGTTGAATGTATTCGGATAATAGAATTCCCATTCGAAACTTTCGACAGGGATGGCGATGGCTTTAGATCTTTTGGCCGGTTGAAAAGGAATGCTTGATGCTTTTTGTCGAACATTGTGAGACAATTCGCTAATAGAGCGGTGACGGTGAACCCATAGGATAAGACGGAGGGAGGTAGCTTTGAGTCAGACTCAGCGTCAACGACAACAACACCTCGCACAATCCTGAGCGCACAAAGTACAATAGGCCAACATGGAATTGGCACGGGATCCTTACCAACCCATTCGCACAGCGACTCTGAACGCCCCACCACTCCCCACAGGACTTTTCGCCTTAATAGATCTATCACTCCAGTGAGTCAGTCCTCTCGTGCCTGTCTCATTTCAAACCCTGCATCTATATTACTCTCCGATTTTATTCTCTTTTTGCATCATCTTTTCATAGCACGATTTTTTTCTGTTCTCTGAAAACCACTGAGAGGATATATATATATATATATTTTTTTTTTTT